>SWEM01000267.1:0-40403 GCA_019593585.1 Nitzschia palea | reverse complement strand
TTGCGCGTACTTTGCCGCACTTCGATATTTTGCGAATACTACGTGGGGTCTACTCGCAAATTTTGCTTTCGTACAAAATGTACCAAGTTCTACGGTAACACCCAGAGTTATTATAAACGACAAATACTATGACTGTAGGGTACGACTGGTGACTTCCCGTTTTGAGATATCCATAGCCAGCAAACATCTACCATCTACCACCCTGTTTTGACTATCCTCACAATAAAAAGTTGGTCTTCGTAATCCTTGACTAGCGTACAAGAACACTTGCCCCGATACATTTGTGTGAAGCATCTGCATATGAAACGAAAGGTGCGTATATTGCAAGACAAATACGACCCTAAATAATAGTCTTTTTTCACGATGGATTCCAAAATGGTGCATATCAATCGACAAAAAAGAAGCAACCGCTTATCCTCATATTGTCTAAATTATTCCACGATTCCATCACTCTAGCATTCGGCACAACAACCCTATGAATCATTCAGAACTTCCCCTCATTCGGCTGCTCTAGTTGAGAACTCAATTCAGCCAGCAGCTGCTCCAAGCTCTTAACGTCTGAAGGTATATTTCCCCCGTGCGACCTCGCTTGGGTAATTCTTTTCAACACACTACTCACTAAAAACTTGGATTTTGTCAGGTCCTCCCTACTGCTTCGCTGATAGTGTACGATCTGAACGACTGTTCTGCATACTCGTTCAACTTGCTGGTCGTCTTTTTCCCACAATCTGATCGACGTCAGCGACCTGTACTCTTTCATAAGGTTATCGAACACCTCCATGTCAAGCCCCACCTGCCCAAACAGGTATGCCCTTATCTCGTACACCCATGATGCTGTTGAGGATGCACTCAGGCGATCCAGGAGCTCTTGGACTCTGACAAGGCTGCGACGAGCAGAATCCAGAGCTATGTTGTCATTGCTTCCTTTTGCCGAAATATACTTTTGCACAGTTCCTCCAACGATAGCTCTCACACATTTTTCTTCCAGTTCAGGCACACCCTGCGACGACGTGGAGTTTCTCAAATCAAGAAGCATATTGCAAGCTTGCGCAGCCTCGTCAAACTTGCTCAGATCGAGACATGTGTAAAGTTTGCTGACCCAAACACGCCAGTTTGTTCTGTTATGCTTTAAGGATTCAACCAAGGCAGGGTATGCCTCGCTTGGATGCTTGTTGTGCATGTGAATAGCTGCAACATTAGCCCATGCTTCCGCTTCGTCAGGTTGTTGTTGCACCACCTCAGTGAAAGCGATCAAGGCTCCGTGCCAGTCTTCAAGCTGCATGCTGATTGTGCCGACTTTAAACCATACAGACGGAACTAATGGCCGCAGTTTCAATGCTTGTCGAAAGTTTTCCAAAGATTTTTTCATGTCTCCAGCATCGAAATAATATTTTCCAAGAGAAATGTAAGCCTGCGAGAATCGACCACGAGAGAGCTCGATCGCTTTTTCATAATGTTCTGGTTCGTTGGTAATGTCACCTAGAGCAGTCCACATTCTAGGAGTCTCGTTTATATTCAATCTCTCTCTCACGATCTCTTCCGCGCGTTTTTCTCGTCCGGCCCGACGATAACAGTCTACAACTTCGTCCCATGATTCAATCTCTGCAAATATCTCCGCTGCACTAGTCACAATCCCGATTTGTGCGTATCGTTCGGCCACGTCTCGCAGCATCTGCCACCTAGGCGGATAAACGATGCTGTGCAGATTTTTCAGACGGTCCTGGACAGGGGACGAGTCTTCGACGCTCTTGCGAGTAGACTGTGTAATCGTTAGTCGGTCAGTATGTTGGTCGGCAAGGGCCTGCATTTGCAAAATGGCTCTCTCCTTTGTATGATTCCCTTCAAATTCAAGCCAGGCGCGTTCCAAAAGCGCAGTGGAATACACGATCCAATCATCGTGGTGACACAGAACTCTGGCCAGATAGGCCGACATCTCCTCAGCCGTTAAGCGATCCGCAGGGTTGTTAATTTTGACGTCCAAACACATGCCAAGAAGAATAGCTTGGTCTAGAATTGTCAGTGGGCGGACCTTGTTTTCGTCCTCGTCTTCAAATTGCACCCGTTCGTGCAGGATACCGTCCTCAGAAAAACCAATCATTTGTGACTTGATCTTTTCTTGCATTTCACTATTCGGAGAGGTGGGATCGTCTTTTTCGTTCATAAGAGACGTGGCTCGCACAACCAGCTGAGCAGTGGATTTAGTTTGGAATTTGGTGCGTTTACCTTCCGCGCCCGTAACTTGCAAGAACAGCCCAGATGTTTCTTTCGCCTTGATAAAGAGTGCCTTGCCCTGTTTTGGTTGGTTAAAATGATGGCATGCAAGACCAAATTCAAGAATGCTCATAGCTTGCAAGGATCTGCTCTTGCCTCCCATTCGACGCATACATTGGGGGAAGATGAATTCTATCTCTTTCCATAACGAAGCTGTGGGCTCTTGCGTAAGCAATAGCCTTTCATGGGCTACAGTTGCACGCGAGCTCCAAGTGGGAGCAGCTACTAAGCTTGAAATGAGATGCTTAAAACCCTCATCGACCTTGATAGCTTCATCAACTTGTCTACCAACCCATCCAGTGTGGTTGGGTGCAGCCAAAGTCAGAAAAATGCAACGTGCCAACAAAAGCAAATACGGAGCCTCAACGACTTGACACGGCCACTGGCCATCGCAAGCCAATTCTGACAAAACCATGTTGTGGTAACGTGTATGACGCGTCATAGTAAATGTGTTTGTATTTGCATCGTCGTGATCACCATTCAACTTTTGTCGGAAAAGTTCGTGGGGATTGACCCCCTCCAGTTTTTCGTGCACGTTGAAGGTAGGTCCAGTGTAGTTAAGCTGTTGGAATAGGTTGAAGGCTGCAATACCAACCATCTCTGCTTCTACACAATCAGTGACTGTTGTACATTTAGATGCAAGACACATCCGAACAGTATTCCAGAACGAAAGATCTTGGCAGGATGTCGTTGTTTCGCCAAACAAATGTGATGCGAATTCCCCCTTCAAGACGTCAATATATTGGCCTTCGGAGAGAAGGGAAGAAGTTTCTGCCAAACGAATTACATGCACCGAACATTGATCGATGCTACGCTCATCACTTCGTTCTTGCGTCCATTGACTTGAAACAGTTTCCAATTCCAACCTCAATGCGTATCTTTCTATCTCGCCTAGAGAATGTTCCGCATGGTCAGACTCATCAAAGTTCACGCCGGAAAGGTCAAGGCTGGAAAATCCCAAACCATCATCAGAGTCACTATCACTTGTGTCCATGGCTAGTTTTGTCTCTCGTTTGTTTGAGGGACGGCTACTAACGAGATGAAACCCTCGCTCTGAACAAATGAGTGGCGGTCGACGGCAGTTCCGGCCAGGAAGGAATTTTTGCTCGCTTTTGTGGTAGTACCGGTACTACCAGTACTTGTACCAGGTACCGGTATTTCGTAAAGAGGGCAATTAGGTACGATTGTATCTATCGGTCAGTTGCTGGAATCTACCTATCCACAACAGTTCGACCCGGTACGGTACCAGGTACCCGTTTACACAGACACACAGTCGGATGACTTGGTATTTGTACCAGTCACCAATGGTTCATTCATCACGCAACGTACAAGTACCAAAAACTATGCAAGAACGAATTTACTTCCTAATTGTTCCTGTTACTTTGAACTTTTCAGGATCCGACTTCGTTTATAGAATGGAAGAGATACAAGAAAACGAATGATAGCAAAATTGTTGTCGTTTGAAATTAGTCACGGCGCAACATCTGTGCGCCGAGAAAGCGCTCTCGACTCTTTGTCCACATTGGGGAACAGGCATGGTTTCAGTAAAACCCTTTGTAATCTCCTCTGATTGGTAGTCCGTACTTGACTAACCAAGTTCTCAAGAATTAGCGTCCAAAATTGAAAATCGGCGTTTTATCGACTAGATGTAAAGTGGGCGGCGATCAAAGAATCACACAACCTCCATCTCCATTCTCCGCCAAGAGGCCATCATCTTTTTCGATTCCTTTAGCAAAGTGTGAAAGACATCGGCAACATGCTCGCCAGTCTTACTGGAACATTCCAAGTACGGAACACCCCAGGAATCTGCCAAGGCCTGCGCGTCGGCCTGGCTCACCTGCCGACTGTCACTCAAATCTTTCATGCTTCCAACTAGGACTCGCGGGACATCAGGCGCATCGCCCAAGGTGTTCAAAAGAGCGTCGTTGACTTGATCGATCGTCTCAAATGACTGCCGAGATGCGATAGAAAAAACCAAAATGTACCCGTGAACTCCTAGTGAGGCGTTACGAGAAAGCCTCGAGAACTCGTCCATACCCGCCGTATCCACAATGTCTGTAGCGAAATGCACCTTGCGGAAACGGATAGTCTTATGCTGCGTACTTTCTATTGTTGGATCGTACGCATCGGAGAACGAACCAGTGACAAACGAGTGTGTCAAAGATGATTTTCCAACGGCTCGAGCACCCAAAACAGCAACCTTTCGATTGACAAGAGTTGGGTTCTTGTTACTTGCCATCTTTATCGCGCAATCAAGACAAAACCGATCAAGACCTGTGCAACAAGGTGTATTAGTAGTATGATGCGGCAATAGCACACACTATTATTCCGGTACCAGGTACATCGACAGCTTATACTGGGATACCAGGGACAGGGATTTCTTCCGGCAACGAATGGTCGAAGGAAACAAGATGTTCCCCTGCCGGTCCGGTACGCGTTTTGCGAGGTCTGTGACAGCTCGTCGTCCTTGGTTATGGGTTATGGGTCCAGCAGGTGTCAACGCACGGAAGACTCCGATATAATGTCCGTTTCTGTCCGTACATGCACCTGGCAAACTTTAACTGTAAAAACGAGTAAACGCGCCATAATCGATTTGAATTTTTTGCATGGCAATGATTGTTGCCAATCCGCCTTACAAGGGACCGGTAATCTCACCCTCAACTATCGGTAGCAAGAATACTTGAACGACAGAAATAAATACCGGTATCGATCGATTGAAAGAGAATATACTTGTTACAGTTAAGCTGTGGCTTGTTTCGGACGAAAATGTCACCCCAACAACCTAAAGAATCGTCAACAACGGTACGTATATTCGAAGCAAAAAAGTATGATGATGGAACCATGTCTCATCGTGTTTCTGCGATGGAAATCAGCCAATCGACGAGCCAAAGAACAAGTGGTTGGCAGACGCCAAGCGATTCAATGCCCAACAAATCCGTAAACGAATGAAAGAACAAAAGCAACGATTCGGAGACAAAACCTCTAAAGAAAACACTACTGTTACCACCGAAACGCCGAAGCATGATTCCCCAATCCCAGAGCGGCCTCAGCTTGCGATTGCGATTTCAATGAGCGAAGAAGCTGAAGATCCACTGAATCATACTGTCCGGGCATCGCCTACTTTCAGTCTTCTCGCTCCAAAGGACGAAGCGAACGCTGACATTGGAATGGACGTTTCCGCATGGGCAATGATGGAACATTACGAGATTGGGGACAGCAAGTCAAGTTCTCGCCAAAAGATCGAGGGACACGATGGATTGTCGGAATCGACCATCTTCAAATATTCTCCCAACTTGTGGGATATGTCTTTCGCTCGGGAAGAAGAGTCCTTGCAATTGTCTCTTGAGTCGAGAGAAGGTTCACCCTCTGAGGCGACGCCCTCGACCATCACGCGGACCACGCAAAACATCTTTGTTCCCAACCATGGGGACGAGATGCCTTCACCTGTCAAGGGAGCTGTAATTTTTCATTGGAATACGCCATCGCCGCTGACCTTCAAGAATTCAACGCATCAAGATATCGAGGGATTGGCATCGAAACATGATTCTGGACCAACTCCTGCCAAGATGAAAGCTCTGTGGATTGAAGAAAAGAAAAATGCTGAGGATTTGGAGTCTCCCCCCGTGTCCTTGCTTCAAGAGTCACTCATTTTTTCCGATGCAACCAACAACAATTCCATGATTCCTTCCTTGCAAACAGTTGCTTCAGACACCAACGCCCTAAACTCTCACGATGATCAAAGTTACGACCAAGACTCTCATAAAGTTCTCATGCCCTTGAATGATGCCACTATCACGCAGCAGGCCAAGGCAAATTTCCAGTTGACAACCAATACAGCTGAATTCAACTCCCAGGCTCTCAACGATGGTCGAAAAATGCAACACATCTTTTCGAGTCAACCTATCGAAATAAGCAGTAAAGCTATTGTTCCAGCGATTGCTTCTACAGACCGTGATGCCGACTTTGCTCATTTGGAGAAGATTGACCAGCTGGAGAGAGAGTTGAAGGAACAGAAAGAAAACACTGATCACGTTCACCTCAAGCTCAAAGAAAGGGTAATCGAACTAGAGCACACACTACGGGCTTCAGCTGCAACACCCAGGGGCACAATTATTCAGGAGAATCCTCTCAAGACGCTCTTGGATCGAAATCAAACCTTGGTGAAAGAAGTCCGTTTCGCAGATGCAACATGTGTCGAACTGTCTGGAAGGGTATCAGCCCTCGAAGCTGAAAAGCAAATCTTGCAGGATCAAATAGTGTCTCTTCAAAAACAAAACAAAGAGCTCCGGAAAGACTTCAAACATGCTTTACTTGAGGGAGCCTCAATTTCGAGACAAGATGAACAAGCTGAATTTTCTGTGTTTTCCTTCACTACAGGACCCTTCGATGACAAGGAAACAGTTCTTCGCCAAGCGATGGATGAACTGAAAGATGAAATCGGTGAGATGTTACCCGACGAACATGAACACACCACTTCTTTGGCATCACTCTTGTCAGATATTGAAATCAGTCTGGACAGAGAATGTTGTAGCCATGCCGAGCGTGACAGTTCCCAAACATCCCAATGTCTCGCCAAAGCACTTCAAGCGCAAGTTCGCCTGCTCAGGGAACAAAAGCAACTGGCGAAACACAACCAAGAATTGAAAATGAGTCTAGAAGCTGCTCAAAAACGTGGCGACGAGATCGATCTATTGTTGCAGAACGGGCGACGAAACAAGATTACAACAGAAGATTCCAAACTGTCTCTCGACTTGTCGAGGGCTCAAGAGGAAAGTGACTTCCTTGGCAGACAACTCGGGAAGGTGCAAGAAATTCTTGACAAGACTCGCCTGGGACTTGACGAAGAACGAAAGAAAACAACAGCTGTCGATAGCAAGTGGCGGATGGAGACTGCCAAGCATCTCCGGACAATCAGACTCTTGGAAGACCGTGTTAACAAGGCATCTAGTTCACTTGTAATAAACAATGGTGATGGCATTGACCCTCGCAAAACACAGTCGCCGGACTTCGACATATTGAGCATCGAACAAGAACTTCTTACTGCAAAAGCGAACCTCGTGTGTTTCAAGAAAGAAGTGGAAAAACTCCTTTCCGAAGACTTTAACGACGTGTTTCTATCGAGGCCTGGCCATGTTGATTCTGAAATGACGAGGCTTGTGGTGGCATTCACTGGAAAAATGCGTCAGCAATACTACAATCTTGACCTGCAGGTGGAGCAAATATCTGCCCATTATTGCAGCCGACTGCAACAACTGGCAGAAACAGTCAAATTTCTGCGGTCGTCGCTTCTTTTTGAATCAGAATCTGTATCCACCGCTATAACGCAAACTCACGGGAAGCATCCCGACTCGCCGATCACGCTCGAGTGGAGAGAGCAGGAGTTGGACCATGACGACGACGACATATTTTCAAGAATGGAGGAGGCAAGGGGCATCCCAGAAAGGCAAAATAGCATCGTTGACGAAATATCTTCGGACATTGATGATATCTCTCGGCTCGTCTCTGATGATTCTACGTTGGAGTCGATGCTACGAACAGCCGTTTCAGAAAACTCTGGATTCTTTGAATTGGAGATCTTGAAGAGACCTCTCGAGCTCGCCCTCCGTGAATGTCAGCGCGTCCGTGATAGATCTATTGCGCTTAAGGAAGAGTTAAAACGAGAAAAAATTGCGTTTGCGCAGCTTGAAATGGAAAATCGTCGTATCGTTCTCGAATATTCGAGAAAAGAAGAAGAGAAAAAGCTTGTACAGGAAGCTCTCGAAGAAGCAAAAGTTCAAATCGACGATTTCCAATCAATTGTGGATGATCTACACGAAGAAAGCCAGAAGCAAAAGGCCAAAATATCGGCAATCGAAACGAAATGCGAGAGTCTTGAAGGCGACAAAAAGACGTTGGAGGGGATTCTCCAGGACATCATGACAAAGAGACGCGAGACTGACGCAAACCTGGAAGCCCTACGTTCTGAAGTAGCCGAAACCAAAAAAGAGTTGGAGTCAGCGTATGCGAATTCTGAAGAACGTGAAAGGGCGTACATCACTCTCAAGTCTCACTTTGAGAAAATTGAGGCTCGTGCATTCGAAACTGAAGGTCTACTTCTTGAATCCCGTTGCAAACAAGAGGATATGAGAAAGGAACGCGCTGAACTGCGGATTCAACTAACAAGGTCCGAAAACGAGGTTCAATCCGTGAAAGACAGTTTTGAGCGGGCACTTGAAAGGTCCCAGAAGCAGGTCGAAGACATGTCCAAGACGATCAATAAACTCAAGCTACAGAGTGACGAGGCGCAAACTATGTTACGGCGCTTCTCAAGCGTGTACAATGATATTCTTGATCTCGTCCGCACATCAGACATGGTCAGCTTCTCAAAGTATGGTAGCAACGTTGAAACGAGCCAAGGTATTGACTGGTCACTTCTGGGTCATGTCGTACCCTTCATTTCCTCGACTCTTGATGACCTGGGTGCAAGACAAACTGAGATAGACATGCTACGAAATAATTTTCTGAGGTTACAGGAAAACTTCGAAAGGTCGACTGAGTTGGGCAACAATTATCAGAAGCAGTTGGACGACGAGAAATCGCAGAATAGAAAACTGACTGAACTTCTACAGCAAGCCGAACAAGAGATGGAACGCTCGGTGGATCAAATCCGTGAGATGTCTGCAGCTCTTTCCAAAATGCAGCAACAAGAAGCCGAAATGACCTCCAAAACTCAAGCGTTAGAATATGAAATTGAAGTAATGCGCGAGGAGCTTTCTATGGTACGAAACGCGCTTTGCAGTGAGCGAAAGGTTGCCCAGCAGCGAGGAAGTGAGTTTTCGCATGAACTTTCCACAAAACAAAAGAGCGAAGAGGAGCTTCGTTCAACTCTTGAATCAATGGAGTCCAAGAGTGCTCGTCTCAGGGAATATGTGAAGAAGTTGACTGTGAAGTGCGAGGAATGGGAGAAGAGCTACGAGCGACAAGGAAAGTCGCTTGAGAAGCTTCAATTGAGACATGCTCGAATGCGAGAGAAAGCGTTCGAGATGGCGGCGAAGTACAAACAATTATCTGTGCATGTAAAGTCAAAAAGTAGGGTGAGTACATCGTCACTTGCATCGTGTGATGCTCAATTATTGACGTCTAACGAGCTCGCCGTCGAACAGTTACATATAGAAGACAGACAAAAGTGGACTGGAGAGTGTAATGACTTGCAGGTGATACACGCAAAGCTAGAGAAGGAGCTTGAAACGATCACGCACGAATTGTCGAATTTCGAAAAGACTAATTGTTCATAGTTAATCTTGTCTTTGGGGGATAACATACAGTACACCTTAAACCATTCCCGTAGAACGACCTTTCCTGAAAACCATTCGTCCTCTCGCCCACCCTGGGTCCACAATACCTGACTTCATGGGCAGGCTAACATGTGCTTTGCCCAAATGCAGGATTTCATCGGTATCATTTTGATTGTGACCATTCGGTAGAATACGGACGCGACAAGCGCCCCTCGGAACAATGGATTTCGCATTCATCGATCCAGGCTCCACTGCCACACTATAGATTACTGAAGGTAACGCTTTGTTTTTTTGTCAATTGGTGGCAACTGAACCTCAAACTCCAATACGGACAGCCGAGTTCTAACGGCTTCGTCGTAGCTCGCAGTCAAGAAATCACTTGACTTCAAGGGCAATCCTCCCACTTGTCGCCAGAAACCTCGAAGTCTTTTCCCTGAATGTGACAGTCCCATGGCTCGGAGGCCGTGTTTCCCGTTGCGCGGAGAGAGCTTCATCACGACCGGTCGCTTGAAGAAGGTCTCTACATGGCGACGAAGTCGAGAATCCTTAATTCCCGAAAAATCAGCAGGATGAAGCTCCCAATCAATACTTTTCATCAAAAACATCTCCCGCGACATTCCGTTGGCTGATTCGTTATCGGAGAGTTTCAATTCATTGCGGGCATCATTTCCCATTTGGCTATTGAAGCCTTCACGGAGGAAACCTTGTGCCCGCACGTAGTGTAAGCAGCAGTACAACAGACAAAGAACTCGGAACGAGATTTCAACCATCTTGAATAATGTCAAACACAACTTTACTAAAAGTAATACCCAACTGAGAAAAGAACCGCATGCGACTGCGAAATGCAATCATCTATCATCACACAGGTGCGTTCCACGTGTCTTTTCGCTTTGCCCTTCGCACGCGGCGGAAGTACCGATCGCTGCCGGTACAAGTATACAAGGTACAAAAGGCAGTCCATGCCGATGAAGGTATGAAGGTCTGACTGTGATATAATGTAGAATCTCTATAGATGTACAATATACTACTATCCTAATTTGATTATTCCAAATTACCGGTAGAAATCAACATACATGTACCTGATAGTACTACCGTGTAGAAGAGATTAGATGAAGCAGATTTCCTCCCACCTCCTTTCAGCAATGAGCATGGTTAGGAACAATGTCATGAATTTGCCGAGGCTGAAACGATCGCAACTTAAAATCAAATAGATCTAAATTCGTTAACCCCCTTCAGAAATATCTACCGGTAGCCTGAAAATTATTCTTTCTTCTTTTCTGGCAGCTTTAATCCTCGCTTTCGCGCCGTTTGCACGTAGCTCTTGTAGTAACACCGGATTCGATCACGAATGGCAACAAAATTGAAATCTTCCGGATCAAAGACATAGTTGTGTTGACCAGCCAACTCTAATAGTTGCTCCGTGAGCCAGTTGTTGTACTGTTTCTGTTCAGCAGTGTAGTTCATGTTGGAGTGCTGAAGATATTCGTCCCTGTTAGCAATTAAGAACCGTTCCAACTTGATGCAAGTGTGAGAATGGCGAATGTAAAGCTAGAAATGTCTAAAGCAGCGTAAGGAAAACAGCCAACATACCTCAGGGTAGTGTTTCCAGGAAAATTTCTTGCGGAGAATAGTCTTTTCTTCCAAACGTGGTTGTTGAACCATTGTGTACGGTGGCACTGGTACAGACGGCGGAGGTCGGTAAGGATTGCCATAGCCGTCATCTGCCCCGTCGTACCAGTCGTAGTGGTTGTACCTAGGTGGTGGATACGGTGGTGGACCAGTCTCCCAGTATCCATAACTGTGTTCATCATAATGGTACGAAGCAGGAGGACCAAAAGGACGATCGCGGAAGGCGCCTTCTCCTTGACTATCGAAGCTGCCTCGCTCCACTAACGCAGGGGACCCTTGAGGGTAGTCTCCGTACCCTGGATACCTGCGACGAGACGGATAATATGCCGGTGGCGGAGGGGGCTCCATATATCCCGGTTCTGGCCCATAGTCCCAACTCGGTGGTTGTTCCAGAGGCGGACGAGTCCCAGTCCCCGTGGGGAAACTGGGCGTAACGTGGGGTCGCTGAGATCGTATCTTGTTTTCCGGGGTAGACTGATTCGGTGTAATGGGGCTCGGCCTTGATCGTCTCTGCAAAGGAGACGTCGGTGCTGGCATGGGTAAATTAGGTCGAGTTTCAGCCAAGCCCAGAGGAGAATGGTCGTGTTGTTTCTTCTTGCCATCCTTGCCAGTCATACCAGCCGAGACATTTGCGAGAATGCTCAATGGATCGCCTTTTTTCTTGTCCTTGGCGTTGATGTCTTCTTTGCTTGGAGGAGCTCGTGGCCGTGGGGGCAGAAAGTCCCCCTGTCTTGGCTGGAGAGGTTGACCTCTGTGGTAGCCCCCTGGAGAATTCGGAATTCTCATATGAGGGGTGGGAGGCGATTCCTCATGGCTCAACGACGTTCGAATCGGCCCTCTCGGTCCCCGATTCGGCGGTGGCATACTTCTGTCCCCAGGCGGAGGAGGATAGTTTTCATATGAAGGAGGTGCTCCCCAATAAGCGCCTCGAGGAGGACCATGATCATATGCCCAGTAGTCACTACCTGTTGTCACTCCTTGAGGAGGAGGACCTCCGTAGGATACTGGCGGAGGGCCGCTGTAGTACACGCCATGTCCCCGGGGAGTTCCTCCGGGCGTGCCTCCATGGTAAGCGTAATGAGGACTATTCTCGTAGTCGTGTGGATACGACCACGGAACGTCGCGTCGACGAGGCGGAGTACTAGCGGCCGGAGATATTGTGGACATGGTCCTCGATGTCAGTATTCTTTCGTTTCTTTATCTTAGTTAGACTCTCCAATGTAGTTCCGACCAGAGTTTGTTGACGACAATGGTCTCTCAATGGGTCCAGGGATGCACAAGAAAGAGAGAAGGGTCCTTTGTTCTGACAGCTCCAACGTTCACCCTGCTTCGATGCCAATTTTGTTGTGCTGCCACCAACAGAGCTTCCGATTTATCCACGACCTTCTGCGCTGTCTACGCGGGAACCTAAATGTTGGTAATCAATATTATAGAAGAAAATTTGAATTCGCGCCCTCCATTCAAATCTTCCACACGAATAATTAACACATTCTCAATAGTGAATTCTTTATGTGCACATCAGATATACATGTAACTTCGGGCATTCAGTTGTGTGACATCGTGGGGAGAAAATTTTTGCCCCCTCATTTTTTATTGGAAAGTAGATATCGCTGTTTCAGGGTATTGTCTTAAAGCATCAGTCCGAGAGGCGTAAAATTAGTGATAAGTGCTGCAGTTATCTCACAATACAGGTACAAGTAGTCTTATTCAATCGATCGATGTATGCAATGAAAAGAAACGTAACTACCGATTGATTCGTTGGGCAGAGAGTGTAGGTAAAGGGGTTCCCCCTATTTTGGTGGGAGTATCCGTTATTGTGCTGCTTTGAAAACATGTGCGTCATGGTGTTCCCGGCTTCCAGAAATACATCAACGAGAATAGGATATCACCTCTATCGATTATACAGAACGGATATCTTTCAAAAACCTAATTTGATCGGTCCACAAGTGGGATTTGATGCCAATCAGGTTTTTGATGTGGCTTTGCCGGTGTGACAACTTGTGCGGTGTGACCCGTGAAGTAAAACAAATATAGATGTTTGGGGCGAAACGAAAGGGGGACCTACTTTTCTGTGCCTTGATGATAACTTGCCGACCTTTATATAAGACTCAGATGAGTCTTGATTTTGCACCGTGAAATCGTGCCACACGAGTGCCGTGCAGCGGGAAAGTATACACATATAGCGGGAAATCGGTTACGATTTTGGATCACAATATAGAGATGTTTATTCATCGACACGATGACTTTGTTTGACGATAAACCCTGCAGTGAATCATGTTGTGGCAAACATTGAAAAGCTGGTATCTACCTCTTTCCAAAAGTTTTATGAAATGCTCTAGCCACCTTAGCATTTTTGCAGGTACGGTCCCCGGACGACATTTAATCAGATAAAATACGATTAAACATCTAGATCGTCGACTCTCATGTTCTCCGCATTGGAACTGATGAAATTCCGACGTGGGGCAACTGCATCTCCCATAAGAATACTGAGAGTCTGATCGGCGACGGCGGCATCGTTCACCGTAACCTTGAGCATTGAACGGCGCTGCGGATCCATTGTCGTAGTCCACAGCTGTTCAGGCATCATCTCACCCAGACCTTTGAAGCGCTGGACGCTGATTTTGCCACTTGAAACCGCTTCTTCGATGTCATGAGCACTGTCGGACCCCAGAAGGTCCTTTATCACTCGAAACTTCTCTGTATCATCGAACGCATAAATTTCTTTCCTAGATCGTCCTGCCCCTGACGATATCTTGTAAAGCGGTGGCTGTGCGATGTAAATGTACCCTTGCTCGATCAATTCTCGTTGGTACCGATAGAAGAATGTCAGCAATAAAACACGAATATGTGCACCGTCTGCCGAAGTTGCAAGAAGTGAGCTCTTGCGCAGCTGTACAAATAGGGATATCCGGCATCTCTGCACTTACCGACATCGGCGTCTGTCATCAGCACAATTTTACCATATCGTAGGGACTTTGGATCAAACTCTGACCCTTTCAGAGTGAGACCTAATGCAGAGATGAGACTTTGTAATTCGCTGTTCTGGTAGATTCGTTCCGCTGCCGCCCGTTCAATATTCAAAATTTTGCCTTTGAGTGGCAAAATGGCTTGAGTTCGACGGTCTCGCCCCTGCTTAGCGCTTCCGGCAGCGGAATCACCTTCCACGATAAATATTTCCGATTCAGTTGGGTCGCGAGAGGAACAGTCTGCGAGTTTGCCTGGTAAGACTGTCGACGTCAACAGCGTCTTTCTGCGAACCATTTCCCGAGCTGCTTTTGCGGCGGTCGCAGCTGCTTGGGCAGCGCTTGCTTTCGCGTATATCGCATCTAGCAAGTCCGGTCGAAAGTCGAATAGTTTCGTTAATTCACGCGACATGATGGCGTCGACTACGGGCCTGACCTCAGGGTTGCCCAATCGACCCTTGGTTTGTCCTTCAAACTCGGGATCAGGAACCGAAACGGAAACAATGGCAGTTAATCCTTCTCGAACGAATTCGCCAGGAAGATTTCCTGATCCTTCCTTCGCATTGCCGATTTTCTTGGCGATTTGATTTATTGTACGTGTCAGGCAGGCTTTAAGGCCCTCCACATGAGATCCTCCATCGCGAGTTCGAATGTTGTTACAAAATGAGAGGATGGACTCAGTGTACATGTCGGACGACCACCTCAGTGCAACAGACAGAGAAATATCGTCAGAAGAACCTGAGCATAGGATAGTAAATCCGTCATCAGAAAGAAGTCCTTCTATCGGGTCCATTGTGTCACCATTCTTCTTCTTTCGGTTGAGTCTCTTAGTTGGGGGGAATAGGGGTGCCTTTGTTTTACAAAGATCTTCCACATACTCCGCCAAGCCTCCTGAATGATAGAAAACTTGTAGGGACGGCTTTTTCTTGCTTTTGTCTTTCAACGCCAAGATAAGACCCGCATTCAGGAATGCGATTTCGTCCATTCTTCCTCGCAGACGAGAGGTATCAAATGTGATATCCGGCTTGCCCTTCTCTCCTTTAAAGACTTGAATGTCTGGAAGGAAAGTGACAGTGGTACCAGTCTTTCGCTTTGATTGCAAAGATTTCAAAAGCGTTAAATTTTCCTGTTGTGTTTGGAAAGACTGAAATGTTTCAGTGTCATCATCTTCCAGTTTGGTTTCTTGGAGTTGTTTTATGGCAAAGTCGATGTCCGGATCATCGATAGCCGCTGCTTTCTTTGTTACTTGTAGCCCCGTCGTCGCAACTCCTCGTTCGAATCTCATTGTATGCTCTTTACCGTTTCGATCAACTTGTACTTCAACGTATTCTGACAATGCATTGACAACTGAAATTCCAACTCCGTGAAGTCCACCTGAGACTTTGTAGCCTCCCGTTCCACCTTGATTGTCGAATTTCCCTCCTGCGTGCAAGACTGTCAAGACAGTTTCCAAGGCACTGATTCCTGTCGTGGGGTGTACATCCGTTGGAATACCACGCCCATCATCAACTACTTCACAAGAACCGTCCGTATGGATGGTGGTCGCAATAAATGTGGCGTGTCCTGCGAGCGCTTCATCGACACAATTGTCCACCACTTCCCACACCAAGTGATGAAGTCCATCTGGGCCAGTCGATCCTATATACATACCCGGCCTCTTTCGAACCGGCTCCAGGCCACTCAGCACGGTTATTTGACCAGCATCATATCCTGTAGGAGCTTCGATTTCCGATACTTTCAAAAACGTCACACACGATCTAGACGGTTGCTGTCTCTGCGAGACTAAACTTCGGATCCATGCGTTAGTACAAGATAGCGACAGGAGCAGGAAAGCACTACTTGTCAAGGTTATTCCTCGTCTCCGAGACGTTTTTCTTGTGGTCAACATATTAACTGTAAAGTGCTCAAGTGCGACGGCATCCACTGTATTATCTTGAAAGATTTCGAATTTATTTGGACCTGGCACTTTGCTGTTTGCTTGTATGGCTGGGGTGAATCGGAAGAAGGATTCATGGATCCATGACTCACTCAGAGCCTCGCAGGAATCGATTGTTCTCTTCGAATCAAGTCGCAGAACTCCTGGCGTAACGGCCAAACCTGACAATTCCAAGAAAATTCATTGTATGCTGTTTCAAATTAAGAATTTAGCTGTTTCATCCGAGCAATCCAGTCAAATCCCGAGCCCTTCTGCAGCATTGACGTGTTGGTCGTACCATGTATTCGGATTCGTTGCACTCTCTCTCACAAAAACAAAAACGTTAGTACTTCGGAGTACGTTTGGTATTTGGTCATATAAAAACAACAAACCATGGGACAAAAGGTATCAGCAGAGGCCTTCCACCGTGTGGTAACCGATGAGCCACACCACTCAAGGCGCAAAGCCATCTTGGCCAAGCATCCTGAAATCAAGGAACTATACGGACCGGATATCAGACTGTTGCCAATGATTCTAAGCATTGTGGCTGCGCAGTTGAGTCTTGCTGTTTACGCTACAAGTTTGGACGGCTGGAAGTGGTTCTTACTGTGCTGGTCATTAGGAGGAACGCTGACTCATTGGTTGTCTCTCGGAAACCACGAGTTGTCGCATAACTTGTGTTTCAAAACTACGATCTACAACGAAATGCTTGGAATGGTTGCGAACTGTGCTCAAGGCTTACCTTCCTGTGTCACATTCAAGAAGTACCATTTGGAACATCATTACTCTCAAGGAGTTGATGTAATCGACGTCGACGTACCAACAGATTTAGAGGGACGAATTTTCAACACTACACTCAAAAAGGTTTTTTGGGTGATTTTGCAACCAGCTTTTTATGCTCTGAGGCCGCTTTTTGTTAATCCCAAACCCATGTGCCTGCATGAACTAGCTAATTTCACAACGACCATCGCGTTTGATATTGCATTTGCTTATTATTTCGGCGTCAAAGCACTCCTTTTCAACCTGGCAGCCACCCTGTTGGGTATGGGGATTCATCCGGTAGCTGGACACTTCATTTCGGAACACTATGTCTTTAAGGAAGGACAGGAGACCTACTCATACTACGGACTCTTGAACTATGTGACTTTCAATGTTGGTTACCATAACGAGCATCACGACTTTCCCCGAATTCCGGGATTCAAGCTTCCCATGGTCCGCAAGATCGCTCCTGAATTTTATGACAACTTGCACCATTACAATTCTTGGAGCGGGGTTATCTATGACTACATTTTTAGAATTGACATCGGCCCTTACAGTCGAGTCAAGCGGCCCAACAAGAAGACTGCATAACCATTCAATTTCGTTTGTCGTTCTTTGTTGATTTTGACGTCATATTAGTAACACTTATCGTAATCAATGCTTTTTTCTAACAGTATGACCACGATTCGAGCTACCGGTAGTAGGCAATTTGTAAAAATAACGATCCTTTCTCAAAAATGGTGAACCAGTGCGAATTGACTGTAATATACCGTAGTACATTGTTTTTCATCCCGACGGATGGATGAACAGCAATTTGAGATCAAAATGCTCTGCAGATAGTTCAGGACGCTGTGGCCTGAGATGATCCTTCAACCAACTCGAGATCAAACGCCTCATCATAGTTAGTGTCGAATGCTTCGTCTTGAGCTTGTAGTATTTGATGTGTTCTATATTCCCTCCATCGCGCTAATTCCAGCCGTCGCTTGACGACGAGCGCCATGAAAACTGCCACTACGAGGATCAATATCAGCAATAGAACAGTTCCCAGAGGAAGGTGTCGATTCACTCTTTGCATGGATGGACTCAGTGTCATTTCAAGGTTACCGTTACTGCCTTCCATCCAAGTTTGTCCCGGTGATTTTGTGTATGGCCGATTTTCAGTGGGGAACATCTCTTCCTCTTGGAATCGTTGATTTTGATGCATCAAGATGATATTTTGCGCACTTTCGCTGTTTACTCTGACTACCGGTAATCCCCAATCTTCCACCTCTTTGGCTTGGAGTTGTCGATGATTTCCCGCCTCCGAAGTGGCTATGCCTACGGTGAGGGTGCAAGAAATGATCCATGTCATGAACATTACGAGCAGCCCACTGAATGAAGCCGTGGAGACAAGTCACGGTCTATTGGAGGATCGTAATTGGTGAGATGGCTTTATGCCTGCGTTGGATGGCTTCAACTCATTTGACCTGTCATGAAGCTCGAGAATTCACTCACTTGTCAACGGTAAAAAGATTCCTACCGGAATATGGCCAACGGTAAAACAACAAAAACTACCTCTGCTTGAAGGTCGAAGGCCAGGCGATAGACCCCGGTACCCACTGCGAAATTTTGTAGAAGTACTTGTACCAGGTACCTGTGCTCATTACACCCATTCCCGATATCCGCTTACTATTCACTACAACCTCGCAGTTTACAGTTAGTTCTATCAAGAATTATGAAAAACGAAATCACTTGACTTAAGAGTTCTCTGATCATGTTATGACTACCGGAATGCAGTGTTATTATTCACAATTGTGGCTCCCGAAATGCAACACAAGCCATCACCTTCCTGCCATGTATTGCGCCTCTACCGGCAGCGAAGAAATAGGTGCCGAACTCCTATCCATTGTATCCAATAAGTACTCAGCAACTTTGCGTCCACCTTGTGAGGATGGTTCAACTCGAGCAACATAGTCACTAGAGTTCTTGCCATCCAAGACGTTAAAAAGAGGGAGGGGGATGACTTCGGATCCCGGTAGTGATATTTTCCTTCGTGAAAGCACAAAACGTGAGGAATCCTCTGAAATGTACAATTGCATGACATATCACATGTCTCTAGCTATGACTTCCAGCAACTTACGATATGGCATCTGTAAAAATCTTTCGAATGACTAGCTGAAGCTTCTCTGGGTTCTCATTGTATCCTAATGCCGCCAAAGCAGGCCCAGCCCAAGAGGGGGTTACTGCTTCATCCAAGTAGTAAATCATACAAACAATAATCAATTTTGGTTTCTTCTTGGCGGTTATGCGTTCGATATATTTCTCGACGCGTGTCGCAAAGAGATGCGACATGTATCCCAGGCACGGAGGACATGCGCAACCACACGACAGAAGGGAGGCGCCACACCCACAACAGCAATCATCAACCTGTTGCACGACGGTCACGTTAACATGTGAGGACATGGTTATTGATGGAAAAAGCAAGGTGTTCAGTGAAGTCGTTGAGTCTTACAGGAACTGTTCCAAAAACAAAACTTCTTTCCAACACACTCATGGGCATGCATTGTAGAGAAAGCAAAGAGACTATGGTGCACGGCGCTGGTGTAAAAGCAACATCATTTCCTCCCACACTAACGACCAAAACGTCTGATTCAGCAATATTGTCTCGAAGGAATCTGTCTTGGGGACATAGTCTGAAGGTTCGTTGGTTGACCGTCGTAGCCTCGACGGCAGTGTTAATGGCAGCCCGTTTGACACGGTTTGAGCCGCGCTCGTCGCTGATGTAGTTTAACCAATACGTAATATCAGCATTGCTGATGGGGGGATCCAATACGTTTGCATATGCTCCAATACTTGGCCGTGGATCGCTGAACCAGTACTTGTTGTCCAAACTTGAGTCTCCTGCTGTCCAGATCAAGCAATCACAACTCTCTCGAAGGCCGGGATATAAAGCTCGCAAATGCTTCACTTTGTGGCCAAAGTATTCTCCATAGAAACTGGATGAGCTGATCTTTCCGCTTCGTGGCATTGATTGGAAATTGAACTATCCAGGGTTTTCTGCCGTGAACGGAACTCATCATCAAGTTGTGATTTTGTTGACAACTTCCATTCGGAACACCATCAATATCTACTACGATACAAGGTATGCGTATATATTTGGTCTTATACCTACACAAAAATATTGTTTGACTCTAGTGACCACACCCACTGCACAAGAACTAAGAAAGTACTTTCTCTTACCGCTCACCCTTTTACTTGGATTGCGGTAAAAGGTTGTGATGACAGGCGCCGGCGTCTCTCCCCGAAAAGGACCATCTTGAGGAACTCGAGCCGTCTACGTCTTCATCCTTGTGCGGTAGTGTGAAACAGCTTGTACATTTCGTTGTTCGAAATCAAATACCAGCTACACCATGAGTAACGCTGTGATTATCAAGACCCGCAAATTCAAGCGCAATCCGCTTCTCGCCCGAAAGCAGGTGTGTTCTTGTCCATGTTAGCGTTGGGGAGTTTTGATGGTTGTGAGACACTTGTAGATGACGACCAAATCTTTCCTGAATGCACGTTGATAAGAGCAAACTTCCTCGCAAGTTTCACCTTTGGCAGTAAACTCACAGTTTCGTGTTTTTGTTTTTAGATGATTGTTGATGTTATTCATCCTGGTAGAGCCAATGTTGCCAAGTCGGAGCTTTGCGACCTTCTCGCTGGTATGTACAAGGCCGACACGAAACTTACAACTCTTTTCGGTTTCCGAACACAATTTGGTGGTGGTAAGAGTACTGGTTTCTGTCTCATTTACGACAATGAGGAGTCCATGAAGAAATTCGAGCCCAAGCACCGACTGGTAACCAAGGGAATGATGCAGAAGAAGGAGCAATCTCGAAAGGCCATCAAGGAAGCCAAGAACAAAGGAAAGAAGATCCGAGGTACAGGAGCATCGATTGCGAAGCACAAGGTCAAGCGTGCTGCCAAGCAAGAGTAAACTCCAATCTTCTAGCGAAAAAACTTTTACAACTGTTTGTGTCACTGGCATTTTGATCTCGCTGGATTGGTCCAGTTTTGCGTTATAAGAGATCGTCACATCGACTAGAAGTCTTTCGTGCTTCCAACAGTCACCCGAACAACGTTATTTTTCGCCACTTCATCTTTCTTTTCTTGTTGCTAGAATTGTACTAACGGAGTGTATATTTGTACTAATATTACGAAGAATTTTACGGTGAATGGAAATTTTGGTGCAAATCACCTCCAAGGGCTATCTTCATCAGGAGCTACAGGTAGTATTTGACCACAGTTCTCGATTGTTTTACTTCTGATCAAGAGATAGTAATAATTGAATACTCAGCTGTTGAAAGAGATTTCGTACAGTACCCGGTAGTTAGCTTGACTTCCAAAGTTGCCCCGTTTCCAAGTGAGACACCATGACCATGGTACAAAAGTACCTTGGTGACCTGTACAAAATAATACCTGGTAATCACTGGCGAAAGGGAAACGCGAACACACCAGCGGCTGCCAACGCGCTTTTCACAGCCGACGCCAAGATCTTTTTCGTGACGTTCCTCCGCCTATAAAATTCTATCAACAAAAAGGATCGCGTACCAGCCCGAGATCAAAAACGCCAACACGTCTTCCGATTCGGATCTCGTTTGAGTAACCTTCTACTTGTACTGTTAGTTGTTGGACAGTCTATTCCAAGGACAGAACAGCGCTTGCGTTAACAATGGTTGTTGCATCCCGGTTCCTGCTTTCCCATAGCGTCCGTCGAGTGGCTCTTGCGAGGTATCCGCTCGGTAGTACTTTTTGTTACGTGCGCACGTTATCGACGGCTCCTCAACCTGCTACACCCAAGGTTGTGATTGATCGATATTCGGCAATTCCTGGGTATGCCACTGAGCGACTCCCGAACGACGTCAACGAACGAAATGCTTTGTTTCTGGAAGAGGAATCACGTGAAATGGGGGGCATCACCGCAACTGTTCGCCATGACTGGACGAAACAAGAAATTGCAGACATTTACAGTCTCCCATTCCATGAACTCATGTTCCGTGCAAGTACTGTGCATCGCATGTACTGGGATCCTTCCGAGGTCCAGCAATGCACGCTTCTCAGTATCAAGACAGGAGGGTGTACGGAAGACTGTTCCTATTGCTCTCAGTCCACTCGGCACAAGACATTCGTCAAGCCCACGCCGACCATGAAGGTTCAGGAGGTCTTGGAGGCGGCGCGCCGCGCCAAGGAAGCTGGCTCCACCCGCTTTTGTATGGGGGCAGCATGGAGGGAGCTCGGAAATAAGAAAAATGCGTTCAACCACATCCTTGACATGGTCCGAGGCGTCAATGGCATGGGGATGGAAGTCTGCTGTACCTTGGGTATGCTTACTGCGGAACAAGCCAAGCAGCTCAAGGAAGCTGGACTATCAGCTTACAATCATAACCTCGATACTTCTCCAGAGCACTACCCGAAAGTGATTTCTACGCGGTCGTATGAAGATCGTCTCCAAACTATTGCCAATGTTCGTGACGCCGGCATCAGTGTTTGCTGTGGCGGCATTTTGGGGTTGGGTGAAGAAGAAAATGACCGGGTAGGATTGCTCCATGTGCTGGCAACACTACCAGAGCATCCAGAAAGTGTACCGATCAATGCGTTGGTGGCTGTCGAAGGAACCCCTCTAGGAGATGCTGATGAGATTGATCGCGTCGATGCATTTGATATGGCACGAATGATTGCTACGGCTCGTATTGTTATGCCTCGCACCATGGTCCGTTTGTCAGCTGGACGCATGTCATTCAGTCACGCCGAGCAGTTCCTTATGTTCCAGGCTGGAGCTAACTCCATCTTCAATGGCGACAAGCTGTTGACGACTGCCAATCCAGAGTTTGACGAGGATCAGGCCATGTTCCAAAAGTTCGGATTCAAGGGAAAGCCCGCTCATAAGGGACCGTTGGTGGCACCTGCTGAAACAACAGGACAAGTTATCATCACCAAGGTGGAGGCAAAGCACGAACAATACGCTTGATATTTGGTGCAGGAAACGGCCATGACGGATTCGGAGTGGTAATCATGAGACACTAATACCTAATTAGTTCAACATGTTATGTTCTACACTATCCACGTCGTCAAGGTCTTCCAGTGCCTCAATGATTTGCATGTTCTTCTCGAAGTCGTCGTCTGAGCATTCGACTGGAGCTTTGCTGATATAAGCAAGCGAAATTTTGCAGTCGGTGTGGCCCAAGCCCTTGATAGCTTCCGCCATGGCAGCTGCATCGGTTGGTTCCACGTATACAACCGATGTACCCTCGGCATCACCCTGCAAGTTACACATAAAAATGCATTCCCGTAAGTCAAGGCTCACTGCTCAGCACCAAGAGTGACAACGAAAAGTGTTGCGATGTTCAAGTAGGTCTTACCCCTTCAATCACAAAGTCGTCGACACCGGCTTCAATGGCCAAATCCAAAAGAACTTCTTCATCCAAAACAGCAGGAACTTCTACCTTTCCCTTTCGGTCGTACATGAACAAGACAGATCCAGGCTCGGCGATTTTGGCTTGTCGCTTGGTAACCGTGGACTTGACATCCGAACTAGCCCTATTCGCGTTGTCGCTTAGTACATTGATAACAAAACTGGCACCACCAAATCCATAAGCTTCAAAAGTGGATTCTGAAAAATCTCCTGTTGTACCTTCAGTGGCTCGTTTGATCGCTCGTTGAACATTCTAGAATCATTTGGAAGTTAGAAATTAAACAAGCAGGATGTAGCTTGGTGCAGGACACCAGTGTGAAGTTTTGTTCACTTACCTCCACGGGTACACTGTTGGCCTTGGCAGCTTTCATGACATCGGCGAGCATACGATTTGCGTTGGGATCGGCTGAACCTCCCTAATGGTCGACAGAAATTATGTTGAGTTTAAAAATCTAGCATGTGAGATCTCATTTGCAAAAGATCCAAGTCACATCAACAGATGATAGGCTATGGTTTCCTTGTTGTTCGATCACCCCAGCCATCATCGTCTCGTACCTGCTTGACTGCCATGATAATCCGCTTGCCAAATATAGCATTGATCTTCGCTTTTCGAGAGTCCGTTTTTGACTTGGTAGCAGCACGCACGGCTGCGGCCCGTCCCATGAACAATGGAGGGAGCCTACCGGTAGTGTGGACGGTGACAGGGGGGCCAATTCTTTTCGCGGAACCGTTGGTAAATCCGCAAATCGGTCGACAAATCGCCACGACGACGAGCAGAAGTGTTGATCGAAACATTTGTTCCTAGTGATAATAAAGTACCTTCGTTCCAGTAGGTCCACAGTAATAGCCACTTCCTTGCAATATTATGTCGCAAGCATCGGCGTACCTGGTACCAGGTAGCTGGTAGGCGGTTTATATTTGACGCAGGGTGATGTGAAAATAAGAAGTGACAAGTGGCACGTTGTTCCGACACCAACGTACCAGGTACCGGTACGTAGAGTATCAGGTACTGGTAGTACCTGGTACCCTACCTGGTACTGGTTTGTGCGCGGGAAACCTCTACCATTGACTACCTGGATTACTTTCTCGAATCACCCCGCAACCGGTCCCTTGACGCCAAGGATCGACAATGGCCCAAAGTTGCCCCGAGATGGTGTTTGAGTGTCACCAAGTGACAGCCTGATGCCTACCTGCAAGAGTTCTGTTCACAGTTTTCTGCTGAAGAGAGTCTCATTCGTTCTCGCAATGTCCACACTGTTGGGTCGCCACAGGGGGCTGACGACAGCCTTGATGACTCGTTCAGGACTGTTTCGACCGCCTCCGACACTCGATCTTCACCGTCAACTTTCAGCCATTACGCTGTTGACAAACGAACGCGTCAGAGCCATCATGGAAGGGATGCCCCATGTCTCGCCACGCCGAGACACAAGTAATTCTGGCCAACCCAGTCTCGATTCGTCTATTTCTCAGTCTACGCTAAGGATGGTTTACAAAATGACGCTGTCGGAACTTCGAATGGAGCTCTCAATCCATGGCATGAAAACAAAGGGCGACAGGTTTTCTCTGATCAATAGACTTATGAAGGCTTTAGACGAGACTGATGAAACCAATCATGGCGCTCCACACGATCCCCCGATGATCGATCCGGAGCAACTGTATCTTCTTCGCACCAAAGGGCACACCACTATCAATAGTGGAGGTTTGGGGGTAGGATTGGCATTGTACGATGCCAAGACAAATGAAGAACTTTGGCTCGGTCGCCTATACATGGCGGGAGATCGCACTGTCTTCGAAGCGGAGTATTCAGCGGTAATACTTGCAATGGAGTATGCGCATCGAACACTTGGGATTCGTCGTCTATTCGTTCAGACATCGTGCGATGTAATTGTGCAACAAATTCGAGGTGTCTACAAAGTCAACAAGCAATCGCTTCGTATGCTTTTGGAAAGAGAACAGGAACTTGAACGAGAATTCGACGTATTCGTTATTGAAGACATTTCGCCTGCTGAGAATGTTTTATGCAAAGATTTGGCAAGCAAGGCCTTGGCCACTCGAAAATCTGTGAATGTAGAGCTAGATGCACGGGGAACTCCGAATCTCATTGATCCTATTCAAAATCTTAACAGAATAGCTACGGAGGATGGTCGTTGGAAAAACCCGGATCCACCTTCGTTTTCCGCTGACATCGACCCTGTCAGACCATATCTACTTCGTTTTGATGGAGGTTCAAGAGGGAATCCAGGAGTGGCAGGTGCTGGAATGGTGATATACGACGATAGTGGTCATGAGATCTGGGCGGGCTGGAAGTTTCACGATGAAGCAGCGACCAACAATCTGGCGGAATATCTTGGATTGCTATGCGGTCTAAAATGCGCACGATCCTTGGGCATCGAAAGGTTGATTGTGGAAGGCGATTCACAACTCATTGTGCGACAGTTGACGGGAAAGTATCAATGTAGAGAAGAATCCCTTAAAAAGTTTTTCCATGCTTCAAAGGAGGTAGCAAAAGACTTTAAGTACTTTGAGATCAGGCATATTCCACGGGCGGAAAACAAACGTGCCGACTGGCTAGCAAATCATGCTATGGATGTAAGTTTTGGTGCTTTTATTTTGTGTTGTCCGCGTGGGATCGGAAAACGAGTGCAATGCAATTGTATCATCTCTGACTTTTTGCATGTTCTCTGCATGACGATAGCTTGAAGAATCGGGTGGCTTCGATCAAATACAGGCCGAGGTATAATCGTTAAACTATTAATTAGTTGTACTGTTTGCTTTATACCGACAGTCAAATTTACTTCTAGGGTAGATTTTGCCGCAGCACGTATTAGCGTGACAATCACTTGTGGAATACCGAGTTCCACAAGTAATGGCTTCACACACTCGGCAGTTCTACTGTCAGCCCCCGCCACGGCCCTTCATGTACGACACACCTGGAGCGAGTTGCCCACTTCTAGCGCCACCACTATTGGCAATATCCATAGCGTTACCCATCATGTTTCCAAGCGGTTGACCGCCGCTGCCTCCACCCATCATGCCAGTGGCATGCATATTGGGATCCTGTGACGGAGGGCTGATGACTGTTTCGTCGATTGATAGAATGACACATGCTGCTTCTGCAGCCGACTCGAATGAGTTCATTTTGTTGTCGCTGGGCTCCCACACTCCCAATTCGAAAGTATCAGTTATCCCACCTTCTTCAATATCAACCCCGTACCAGCACGCCGCGTCGCCTTCTTGTGCGTGCTTGCGACGTAAGGCAGCAAGAATGTCTGTTGATTCAAGTCCCGCATTATCACAGAGTTGACGCGGGATGACTTCGAGTGCTTTACTAAATGCCGAAACAATTAACTGTTCCTTCCCCTCGATTTCCAACGCTTTTTTCCGCAAGTAGTTGGAAACACACATTTCGACAGCACCACCTCCAGCGACTACAGACCCTGATTGAATAGTTCGTTTAACTACCATGAGAGCATCATGGACACTTCGTTCACTTTCCGCGATAAACTGTTCCGTCCCACCACGTAAGACAATGGTGCAGGTCAACGATGAGGGACATTCCGTAAAAATATTGAATCGCTCGTCTCCTACTTGTCGCTCTTCAAATTTGCCACATGTTCCAAGAACAGCATTGGTGAGAGAGTTTGTGGTTGTCTGAATAGCAGCATTTGTTGCTTTGGCAACACGCTTTAAGTCTCCGTCTGTAACACGACCAGCACAAAAGAGGCCGCGGTCTGCAAAGTATTGAGTTGCCAAATCTCCAATGGGAAGTTTGGACAGGACAATATTGGCTCCTGACTTGACGCAAGCATCTAACTTATCATAAATGACCTGCCATTCCGCATCAACGATCGACTGATACTCTGAGGGGCTGGAAATTCTGACTTCCGCATTTTCTTTTTCGGATTTCAACTCCAACTCCACATTGAGCAACAACACTTTCGGATCGGAGAACTGTTTGGTCATTTGTTCAAAACCTGCGTAGGAGAAGGTTTTTTTGAAGGCAACTCCCTCCACAAGGAAGGATTGTCGTACATCACCTCCTGGGATGCGCTTGATAGCAATCCATTCTTGGATTTCATCTAGGTTTCCGGTTGCGTGCAACTTGGTAACAGCACTGACTACCATAGGAGCAAACAAGTCTTGATGGCTCGAAATCAGTTTGCTGTTAAGTGCTGTGCTTGCGCACTTGAGCAGCATGGTTTCGCGATCAGGTTCGACAGCAAGTGACTGAACCTTTTGTACTGCTTGCCGGCCTACCTTTCGTATAGTTTGAATCATACGAGTAGGGCTCATGCCTTCTTCTACAAGCGGTTTCAACTTGGTGAGGATTTCTGCCGCTAAAAGTACAACTGAGGTGGTCCCATCGCCTACAGCCATATCTTGACTCATCGAGATATCGACCAATGTCTTGGCGGCTGGATGAGCGATTTCGAGTAACTTCATGATAGTAGCGCCATCGTTACTGATGACAGTTCTCGATCCCGTCGCTACAAGTTTGTCCATTCCGCGAGGACCCAGAGTCGTCCTTACCGCATCGGCGACGGCCTGGCAGGCATTGATGTTGCTCACTAATTGTGGCGTGCCCTAAAAACATGCATTAGATAGCGAAAGTATCAATTTGACCGCGAAGACGCAGTGACCATAAAATCCAACAATTCAACAGATGATGATGCTCTTACCTGAGACGTATCTGTACCCTCACGCAGGATGATGATTCCTGGACGCATGCCCATAGCATTCATGGTTATTGTGTGTCGTAGTATTTACACTTGATGGCCTACCAGGTATGCCAATAGATTGGAAATTGATAGCGAGTTTCACAGTCAGTTTCATGGGGGTGGAAATCAGAAATCAGGCAAAGCATTGGTTCGGTGCTTTCTGCTTTCTGTGGTCGGTCTGTTCGGGATTATTGGTACGACGTCTGTCCTACGAACCGGTGCAATTCGCAATTCCACCAAACTACCGTACTACAAGTACGGTACCTGGTACCATGTACTCGTCCGGTAATAGGTAATACACTGCATACCAGGTACCAGGTACCAGGTACCAGGTACTTCCGGTAGTGCCATCACGTCATTGACAACAAACTTGGAACCTTGATTCTTCGCATCGGACCCATCACAGTCCATGTACCAATTACATGCAGCCAAAACGCTCAGTGCAACCCTGATCATGATGTGTAGGCTCCTTTCCTCACTGTCACTCCTGCGATCGAACCAATCTTTCGGAGGGCTTCTTTTTCGACCAGTTTCCAATAGAATTGTCTGTCCAGATCGCATGCCGTTCGTGTGGACTGCTACGGTAGCCAACAGTCATTACTCGCAGTCAAGTTTCTCTGCGACTGCTATTTCTTTCTCTTCAACTGGATGTTTGGTGGATCCAGAGAAAGTTGTCCTCAAATTATCCATTCCAACGCCGGAGGATCTGGAAGAGGTTGGTGCCTTGCTGGCTTCGGTCTCAAATCCTCCTGATACATTCTTTTTGGATGGCGGTATGTAAACAGTCATCATTCGTCAACGCGTTGCCGTCAGGCACTAAGCTGACTGCTTTGCATTTCACCTTTGTTTGTCCTTGTAGATCTAGGAGCCGGCAAGACCACTTTTGCGCGAGGCTTCATTAACTGCAAATTGGGTTTGGATCAAGACAAGGGACAGACGCTCAAGGTTACGTCGCCCACGTACCTGTTGTCAAATACATATTGCTATCATAATGAGATTACGGAGAAAATGGAAGAGTGAGTCATCCGGCACTGTTTATCCTGCACGTTTTCTCTCCACTCGATCCATCGCCAACCTTGGTTTTGCTTTTGCTAACTTCTCCCGGTTCACTCCTAGAATGCGCCATATGGATTTGTATCGTTTGAGTGGAACATCTTCAAGCGACTTTGACTCCTTGCAGCTCGAGCACGTTTTTGACCGATGTACGTCTAAGATATACTGGCGTAACTTTGTTTACAAGGGAGCACGTACTCATGACCTCATCTTTACCCCACAGGCATTTCCCTCATCGAATGGTCTACCCGACTACATATGCACCCACACCTTTTGCCTTCTCAAAAGCATCGCCTGGATGTTGACATTCAAACTGTACCCTACTGTGACACGAGGATTATGACTCTACAGGCCACCATCAGCTCCACGTGGAAAGACCGACTGCAGATGTTTCTAGACGAAGGAATCGTCGAAGACTTGTTGTTGTCAGGTAATGCTAATGCTAATGCAAGTGCTGAGAACGACTGAATCGAAAGCGAGTGGAAATAATTTCATTTCAAATTCACTTTCAGTCATACGCAGGCAAGGGTTTTGTTTCCGAGTTAATTACGACGACTGACTACCGCTGGTTCCCTTTCGAGTTCGTGGGGTAGATCGACGAGCCCCCGACTGTCGGGGCCCCGTTGCTGTCTCTCCTGAACTTACTACGGAACTCGGCGCATCTATGGTTCCAGACGACTTCAACGACGATGCGGGAATCGCGGCAACTTCCTCTGTCTTGGTCGGTTTCTTTGCTGAGATCTGCTCAACAAACATTGTTCATGGTCACAGTCAGTTAGAATTTGTAGAACCAGTAAGCTGTGCAAATACGCCGTCCCAGAAAAAATACTCCTACATACCTTCTTTGCAAGTCCTTTCTCGATACTTTGTGCGACAGCATCAGCAAGTCGGCGTACGAGGACGTCTTCGCCAGGAAGAGGCTTCTTGCTTATGGAGCCATAACCTTTGGTGACATCCCCAGCTTGCCGTGTCGCAACCAATCCTTCCCTTGTCACTTCCAGTAACATTTTGCCGACAACCTTGGTTTCAAAATTGACAAGTTCTTGCCAAACTATTTCAACTCTTGAGTTTTCAACACGATTGGCAAAAACAGGCCTCGCTCCAATACGAATAGCAGCAATGTCATAAGTTCTCATGACGGCTGGGGCCCATTTCGTAGCGAGCCAGTCAGCCAAGCGCTCCGTGTCGTCCACAATCATTTCTTGACTGAACAGTGTCGAAGCTTTTCCATTGGAAACAAGTTGTCGGACACGTTCGAATTCTTCCTCCCATTGCTCAAACCTCCATGCTCCCGTTCCTGGTTGGGATGAGACACTGACATCGCCAGGAATTGGTTCGAGAACTCCCGTTGAAAGGAGCCCAGCAAGCTCTCCGACAACCTGACGACATGCCTTACGGGATGATGAGGCCATGATATTTCCCGAAACAATGAATGGGTCGATTCGGACGTTTCTCATCGTGTATTCCTCCGTCAGAACAGGATCTCGACGAGGACCACCGACAAGTGGAGAGAAATCTGGAGACGATTCTGGAATTCCAAAGAGTTCCCCATGACGGATAACCGATGGATTACCTCCCAATGCCTCTACCAAGGTAGTTGGTGTCTGCTTCCCAGGGCTGACTAGCGAACCGACGAGGTTTACGAGTCCCTCATCCGATGATTGGTTTAAGTCGCCATCCTCCAGGTCGTCGTCTGCTGAAAGAGTCGCCACCCTTGGGCCGTTAACATTTTTGGTAGCTTCTCTGGTCGCCAGTACAATCGCTGCTTTCCAATCGTTATCATTGTTGCATCCATCGTAGGTGCACACGATTCCATCAGCTGACGAGCACCATTTAGAGACTGCAGCCAAAGCATCCCCGCCTGCCTTCAAATCTTCAGCATTGGTTCCTGCAAGCTCGAGCGCCCCTGACGCGTTTGACACTTCCTGTAAAACTTGAGGTGCCAATGTTACCAAGGATCCCGTGCCCTTGGAAACGACAAACCATCGCACTTTGCTTCCTAAACATGCTGCCTTCACTGCCGCTACTTCTCCAATGCCTCCCGGCGGAGACACAACAATGATCGAACCCCCAGCAACTGTACCAAGTTCTGAACTGGACGATCTACCCTTTCCATTATCCCTGGACAAGGGATGCATAATAAGGAATGCGTGGGAAATTCCATGAAGGTAGAAAATAATAAAGAGACAAAGAGCTTCTGTCTTCATCGTAGAGTAACAATACAGTGTTAAGTTTCGATGAAAGGTGCAATGTTTCAAAGTTTCCTTGTCTGTGGTCATCGCGGATACATCCAAATCATAAATCATGCAGTTCTTGGTTGAGGAGCCGCCATTCGGATATAGGGAATGACGTCGAACCTCTGTCCGGTACCAGGTACCTGGTACCAGGTACATGCATACCCTGGTACACAGGACTCAAAGTCAATAGGTCTTGAGCTCTCGTAACGAAGCCTCAACCGCTCACTTGTGGCGGTGCAGCATCGACAATACAGGCTTTCAGCGCACTGAATTGTCGATAATAGTTATACTCTGAACCATAGGAAGCAACTGTGTAAAAAACATGTCGCGTGTGGGATCCTCCGCTCTGGTGAATGTGACCGAAGATGCAGAGCTTCGATTGGTACGACATCTCGCGGAAGCTGCGGAGTCAACTTCAACTACCTTTGTTGACACTTGTGAAGAATGCATCGCACGTGGCGATGCGGCAAAGTTGATGGAGATTATATTGGCGGAAAGAGTAGTCATTCAAGCATTATCTCTCGATGATGAAGCCGTCTCGGCTGTCGCGTTGCTTGCCGCGCTTTTGGACCGAACGAAAGATTCCCAATTAGTACAACAGCTAGCAGACTCTCTCGTGCAAGTGTCGACCGATACCACGAAGACGATTTCTCTCTTAGCTACATTGTATAACATGAGATCAGATTCTTCGGAAAAAGTTGCTCTTATGGTCAAGATGATCAGGTTGGCGTCCAAGTGTGAACCGTCTCTTCTAGACCCTCATTCTTCGGACTTGGGGAAATGGATCGACGCATCTAATCTTCCGGCCATGTTGGACGAGTGGTGTGTCGATGCAGCTGCGCGAAGAGCTTTGTATCTAGCGGCTTCGGAGGGCGCTTCAACGCCGCTAGCGAAGCAACGATTCACGTTGTTCGTTCTGGAGACATATTCGACTTCTGTGAGTGTGTGGTGCGGGGTCCACTTCTTTTTAAAACATTTTTACTGAAGACTCTTGCTTTCCTTCTCTTTAGGATCTTGACGCTCAGGCGTTGCAGGTTGCTGAGGAAGCAGCTCTGGGCGTCATTCGAGACCCTGTTACCCTGTTTGAGCAGCAACGTCATGTCCTCTCGCTTCCAGCTATTCAGGCCTTGCGGAATAAATCTCCGAACTTGCTGGAACTGTTGAACATAGTGCAAGAAGGAAAACTTGAGGATTATTACTCTTTTATCCAGTCCAATGGTGGCGTGGAGATCCTACAGCAATGGGAGGGTGTAACACCTGAAAATTGCGTGCGGTACATGCGAATTCTGAGTTTGTGCAGTGTGGCGTCAGCGCATGAAGAGATTCCTTATCAGGTCGTTGCAGATACACTTCAAACAGACTTGAAAGATGTAGAAATGTGGGTCATCGCCGCAGTTTCCTCCGGTCTCCTCACCGCCAAAATGGACCAGTTGCAAGGCAAAGTTGTCGTCGAAAGGTGTGTCGTGCGAAAGTTCGACATGAATCAATGGAAATCTCTGCAGTTCAGGCTCCATCTGTGGAAACAGAACGTCGGCCGTATTCTTGATGCCTACAGACAAAATTTGCCAAGTCAGCAATAATGTAGATAATCTTATTTCGTCCTACACGATTAGGACTAGATCAATGGTACCAGCGATGCACTAGTCCTCTCGAAAATCATGGTAGGACTGTGCTGGATTAGTCACCCACCCCTTTATGGAAGCAACGCTCTTGGTATCATTTCGAGAAAATGAAGTGCAAAGGGTCGCATACGTTCGTTCAATTTTTTGTGATCGTCTGGACTTTTGTGCACATAGTACGGTCCAGATCGGCTGTTGTTCTAAGGCCCATTGTCGAGTGTGGACATCAGGAACAACGAATTCGATAAAGATTCCAGCCTCTTCTCGATCCATATGTTGCTCCTCTGAACGGAGGGTTCTCGTTCCCTGGATCCTCTGCCGGCTGGTTGGTGGACTTTCGTGTTTGGTGCCCATCCATCCGCGAAAGTTAGGTTCTCCTTTTACCCACCTTGAAGCCTCGAGGCTTTTCCTTTGCTGAAGGCGCAGGAGGTGTTTTAGCCACGATAGTGCGATGAGCAGAATTGATCCTATTCCTGCCGTGGTGCTTTTGACGAGTCTAAAAGGTGTTGGGTAGCTGCACTGCGCTTTCTTTGGTTGACTTGCTGGAAGAAGGGCAGAAAGCCTTGCATGTCGTTCGTCAAAGTGGTAGTCGATATCCTCTTCATGGGATTCATCAGTGTGCCCGAAGTTCAGGTCGGAATAGGCCCTTTTAGGACAAGCTGAACGATAGGCTTTGCTTCTATCACAACGGTCAAAAATTCCAGTCGGTTCACGAACGGGAGTGTCCATGGTAAACAATGTATGGGCAGAAGCAAGGGACGTTCCAAGCGTTGTGGTGGTCGGTGCAATAACTAACTGTGGTTCTGTCACCAAGGACTGCGAGTCAGTCCACACACGCCTGCTTTCACCAACATAATTTATCTCGACTGCCTGTGACCGGGCATCGATTTCGGAAATAAAATGAACTGTTTCTTCTTGAGAACCAAGCTCAATAGGACTGCACATGCTCTCAGCAATATAATCGCCATGGTCTGCAGTATCCAAGAACACGTCGCAGTCTTCGATCGTTTCATTGAGCGGAAGTGATGTTTCAGCCATTACACTGATGCTTTGCACCTCTTGAAGTATGGTAGCCTCTTGTTGCTTCGGATCACCATTGAACGAAGGATGCTTGGCTATGACTCTCTCATCACCAGATTTAGCATTGTGGCTTGCCGTCGACACCGTTCGAAATTCCGACGTAGTGCACTCTTCGACGTTTGATGTTAAGGGCATATCAGAAGTCGATGTACAGGGAGTTGGCTTATCACGCTCACCACCTTCACGTCGATATGATTCACCAACGGATTTCACTTCTCTTTTGACGCTAGAATTTGATATTGGTGTCGTGTTCATCGCCTCCATCCTTGCCGCGGCAGCAAGTTTTAATCTGTTAGCGAAGCCTACTGAAGTCAGATCTTCGATGAGATGCGCTGGTCCGCTTGCATCGATCTCCTCTAGATTCTTAGCAGTGAGATTTTCGCGTATTTTGCAGGCTTTCAACGGAGAACCTTCAGAGCATGTGAATGGTCTCTCCTCTGTGAAGTGCGATGAGTTTTGTTTCGACGAGACACCCTGCTCCATGGTTTCGCTTTCGCTTTGAACGTGACGGATGGGAATTCGCAACTCCTCAATATCTTTGGAAGATGATGGCAGGGGTACCTGAGTCAATGTTGGAGAAGTTCCACTCGTTTGCTCGTCCATGGGGACCTCTCCATCGTCGCTGCTAGCGTTTGTCTCTTCAGAGAACTGGTTACCATGTTTTTGCAGGACAGAAATAGCCACATCAGCGTCCAACATCTGAGCACTGGCGTGCTTTTGATTTTGTGCGACGAGCATTTGTTCCGACAACGGGGCGCCGAGAGCTGAACTGAGGGACACGGAAATTATTTTATGGGACACCAATGACAGGTCTACTGACCCAGCAGCTTTTTCGGGAAACGGCTTGAGCAAGGAAACGGTGGACAAAGCATCGCAATTTGCACTGCCAACTCTGAGAGTATCATGCGAGGGGAACTTTTGGCTTGCTTTCCGAGAAATCTCGTCCATAGGACCTTCCTCTGTTTCCATCGATGGCGCATTCGTGAAATGGCCCAACTCCGCGGGAGCATGGTCCTGGAGCTCTACACGTGCTCCACCGTCTGGCAGATGATAGAGGTTACCACGAGGGCCCATAAGCTCATCACCGGACGGTTGATGGGATTCAATGTCCCTTAGTTCCGTTGCATACCTTGGCGGGCCGAATGTGTGAGTTATGGCATCTTTGGTTTTCATGCGGCGATGCACAGGCAACTCTGCTGCAAGGTCCGTGCTTTGGTTTGAAAAGGACACAACTTGAAGCTCGTCCTTCTCAAAGGACTCCTCGTCGACTGTTAAGTCACTACAAACAGTTCTAATATCCTTGTCGGTCATTTCTCGTCCATAATCAACGGAAGTCGGTATCCCGTCAACGAGGGAGTGCGGTGTTTTGTTGAAATTTTCTGTTGACAAGCCGTGACACTGGTCGTGCGAAACTTTCGGTGCTTCGTCGTCCGGAGCGTCAAAGCTTGCATTGATATTGTCAACAGAGTCCAGGCTATGTTTCCTGGCAGAAATCCATTCCTTGTTTGGGAGTAAGTTCACGTTAAAAGATGCATTGAACTTGGGAAGTGCGTCTTTCTCGCGCCGTAAATTATTTCGATCTGATGGACTTTTTAGGCTATCCTTGGATGTACCGATATCCGACATGGTGGAGGGAAGATTACCCCCATCAAAGCTCGGGTTGTCTTGCATCATCTCCGCACCCTCGCGTAGCAATCGATGGAGTTTCCCTCTTGACTGTCTTGGAAGATAACTTTGATGGATCCGTTCACCGTTTCCACTCTGGCGAGGTAAGACTTGTTGAATTAGTTCAACACTTGTCTTCCTGGCAGCTTGTCCCAAGGGGGACTGGAACTGCATGCCCGACGAATCGACCTGACCTTCGGTATTGCACTGCGATCCCCCAATGGAGTCATACTGCAGTACTTTTTTTTGCTTCTTCATGCCAAAAGACAACATTCCAAGGCTATCATGGGAGCTGAACATTGAGCTATTTTCTTCGATCATAACTTGGCTAGGTAGCGAAGCTGGACGAAAAGTACTTCCACCATTGCTGTACTTTTGCTGCGACGTTGTGATGGTTTTAGAAAGGCCATGAGCGACGAGGAAAGCTGATTCTTTTGAGTTCTTGAAGGCAGTGTTCGTCGTTGGCCTCTCTCTTGACGACGATTCTTCTCCTTCTGAAGAAAGCTCTGTTGGAGCCTCGAAGAGCGACTTGTAAAAGTGCGGCATAGCATAGCCCGCAAACTCTTCGTCAATGACTTGCTCATCCAATCTGTTATAATCGAAATCACAGTTCTTCGCAATTTTGTCACTCTGGATTTTCAGTGACTTAATGGCGGACCTGAACTCTCGTTTTGTGGGTACCAGATGATCAAGACCATCCATGAGCTGAATAGGAAGTGGAAGTGTCATTTTCAGCTGCACTTCTGTAGCGGAAGGACCTGCTTTGTCACACCGAATCAAGTTCGATGCTCTCTCGGTATCTTTGCTGAATAAAGCGTTCATGCAGCTGGCGTTTAGTTGGAATTCTTCATCATCAGATGACGACGAGTACGAGCTACCTGATCCCGAGCTGCTATGAGACTTGGAGCCAGTGCGACCAGAAAACGCGTCATCGTGGGCGTCGGTTTGCCAGCTGCGCCGCAACCGATCTTTCCGCAGCTGCTTGTACTGTTCTCCTGAATATTCCTTGCTTCTGCTATCAGTTTCGAATAAATATCCTGATTCCGGAGAATTGTCTCTAATCGGTCCTTCGTAGCTTTGTTCACTGGTCCCTTTGGAACTAACAAGACTCTCGCGCTGGTCGTATTCGCTTACGCTTAGGCTGTTAGATGCTTTACTTCGATCGAGATCACGTATGTCAGTTTTTGTCTTGAAATCGTCGCAGAACTGATGGGCCGTCTGTCCACGTGAATGGTGCCTATGCAATGATGATTCGCCCATTGGAAAGTGCTGTCCTCGCACATGACGAGACCCGAAATCTTCGTTCGGACTATCGCATAGTTCATCACGAGCTTGGGGTTGTCGGTTTTTTGGTTTCGAACTATGGTGAGACCCTTGAGCACGAGATGCACTTCTCGATCTTTCTAATCTCATGGTCAACCTTCTTTTATCGCGAGAACTTCTGCTATGAAATTGAATGAAAGCTTCGTAGCCTTGGTTTCATGCGATCGTTCCTACTTATGATTTTCCTTCCGCGCCAGCCAACAAAACATCAAGTGTCAATTGAGAAATGTGAAAGCGGCTGACTCGTTGGCGGGAATAAAGAATACGTCCATTTGCATGCTTACTTATCTCCTTGGCGATAACTTTATTATTTAGCGGCCTGTTTGTTGTACTACGGTAGGTACTTTTTCCCCAATTTGCACTATTCGCTCACATAGGCAGTGTTAGGCGACAAGACGTTAAGACGTTAAAACAGGAATCATCACTTACAGTTAGATACCTGCAAGATCCGGAAAATAGCCTCGAAGTATACCGGTGGTCCCGGCATACCTGGTATGCGATGTTGTATCGCTAAATGATTTGTCACACCCGTCGTCGACAGTGAAGCTGCCCCCAGCAACACACATTAGAACATATTCGGTAAAATGGTTCAATCTGAAACCTTCGTCTCACGTAGGAAGAAACGTGCCGAGCGGCGAGCTCCAAGAAAGCTGTTCACTGCAAGGGGTTTAGTGGGCGATGAAAGTCAAAATAGCGACCCTCTTTCCGTTTCGAGGCACAACAACGAAAATGATATTTCTCCTACGGACGAGCCAACGGCAAACATGAACAAAACAAAGTTGGGATGGCTGAAGAAGGAAAAGACGCGTCGGGGTCACGAGATGATGACAAGATGTGACGAGATGCAAGATCAATCGTCCCATCCAAACTCGTGTGACTCGGAAGGCGAGGAGTTCTCACGCAGTTCATCACTTGGGAATAGCCTCGATGACATGCTGCAGATGGGATGCATGGACAGCTTATTCTTCTCGGGCGTGATGAATAAAAGTCGCGCCTCGATTTTCCCGTTACAGCATGACAAGAGGAGTGTCGAAGCTTTCATGACTTTGCCACTTCCTAAGTTAAATTTCATGAAACAAGACGTGCAATCGCGTTACTGTCAAAGTAATGAGACCAGTTTTCGTGGCCGCTTAGACTGCCATCTTCCATACCAACACATCACAGGCCAAGTCGCAGAAGCTCAACTTTTGACAACGATCAGGGGTCATTATTTTGGATTTGACAGACAAAACAGTCGTTTACCACCCAAAAATAGCTATCCTCTCACAAATGGCGAAACGATGGGACATCATCAGTGGAACTCCGCTTCCTTTAATCGGCAGCCTGCACATTTTCCTACTTTGCCCATTGAATCGCCTCCAAGTCAGATTTTCATCGGTGAGCAGCCATGCTTAAGCGACGAGTTAATTCCTGTTGATGATGTGCCATCCCCCGGTGTTCAGTGCAATCTAACTAAATATCATCCCAAGCCTCTGACACTTCGTCAGAACTATGCTTTCGGAAAGCCTATGCTTTCAGTTGATTCTGACGAGAGTGACCCAACTAGTGAGGTATCAGGGGAGAAAAATATATCGGAACGAAATGAATGGCCTAGTCCATCTACTTTTGACGAAGCGAAAGTTGGGATTCCACAATTTGACGACAGGTCATATCCAAGCTTCGATGAAACTGACCCATGCTCTGTGGACCGGGGAACCGACGAGACTAGGAGCAAATCCGTCATCATGGCACTCAATCTCGAGGTCGGGGAAAGACCTTCTTGTACCGTTCGCACGGATTCAGGCTCATCTGTCGATGCGAAGAACATTGTTTCCACAAGAAGTGCGGGCACCGGGGGTGGCAGCCTTGCAGGCTCAGCTGCCACGGACCAAGCGATCACCTCGGAGATACCGAAGAAAATGCCTACTTCCTTGCAAACCACCGAGTTTGAAGAAACTGAGTGCTCTCCCAACTTTTCAGGAGGAGGAGATAAAAATGAAACTTTGGCACAACCAGCCGCTACAAATCCGCTTTTGTCCAAGAAAAAATCAGCCTCAATTTCTTCATCAATGGATGATGACAATATCTCGAATATCTTCATCCAAGATGAGAACAACAGCCCACATCACATGTCTTTGGGTATCAAGAGTAATAGCCATGCAGTCTCAAAAAGATATGAACAATCTTCAGCGACTCACTCCCAGAAATCAATTATCACGGGAAGTCATGCACGTGGTTTACAAAACCAGCCTTACCAAGTACCTACAATTGCAGAAGGACGTCGAAAACCATTTGAATTGATGGTAGCAGCCAATCTACCAAATTCTCCTTGTGCTTACATCGAAGACGAATTCTTCAGTCCAAAGGCTAACTCTCCTAAGAATCGAAACAGCGCCACGATAAGTGAAGCCCGTCGGTTCAGATTCGAGGACAGCTTTGATGAATCTGAATTTTTTGATACGATGGCCTAGCCTAATAAACATAATTTGGAAGTATTATTATTATTATTATTATTGTTATTAGGGGAAACTGTTATCTTGCGTATCAAAATGTCACCGAATCTATAACACCATCCTCATGTTGGGACAACTTATCCCACCAACGTCATATGGGGCCTTACAATGCTAACTTATAACACGATTCTCATAAGGTGAACAACTTAAAACACGCACCTCAACTCAAACAAGCCCACTCTAAACTTATCTCCCCATGAAGCGAACCGGCGTAACGGTTATGACTTTCCCGCCACAAGGCGTACACACATTACCAGTAGTAATCCTACCTCTGTATCTGTTTTTTGTGCAATGCTAACAGTCATCAGACCGCATTTGTTGTTGGTCTTGTCATTACCATTAGTCAACCATCCAACAACCAATCTGGTGGGATTTGTTGATTTCCATGCATATTCAACTATGTTCTTTACAATCGTATTTATTTTATGTTGTCCTTCTCTGGCATATGCACCAAATATTGACCTCACCAAGAATTACGACTGTGTTTCAGTCAATTCGTGTTGTGATGGCCACAAGCCTTTTTTGTAACCTCAATCAATTGCTAATAGTAGACTCAACATTCAAAACTCAGTTGACTATTACAATATGTATTTACTTTGTAAAGTGGACGGTTATTAAGTCCTTGTTGCATCGGTTCCATTTACAATAAGTCCAGCTCATGCAGGTTATCCAAAAATGACGTTCCTTCACCGCTACCTCCTTCAGTTCCCAATAATGCCGGACATGTCCTTATGTTGTGTCCCTTCTCATGGCATCCGCTACACCTTATTGACTGCTCTGGATCATATGCAAAACGAGAGCGCTTCCTAATCCTTTTCTTCTTGGGACGTCCCGTACCACGTTTAATGGAAAGTCTTGGGGGCAAAGTCACACGATCCGGTGTGAGACTTTCCATACAAACTGGTTCAATGTTCTCCGAGAACAACTCATTCATTGTTTCATACGTGTACAGCCGATCAACAAATTCGGAAA
>SWEM01000266.1:0-40416 GCA_019593585.1 Nitzschia palea | reverse complement strand
TGTCAATCGGGCAAGACGTCTAATCTTGGCAACAGTCCATTCCATCCCGGTAGGATTATGGCCTTGGATATTGGAGCTGGTTGGAAGTGGAAGTCGTAATTGGGACGCAACGCGGGATGAAGAATTATTGTTTCGGACATACAAGGCAAATGCACTCTACTCTGTCTTGCAAAACTGTCCGATTCTATCCTCGATTCGCTCTTCACCTTTAATGAGGAGAAGCAGGCGAAGACAAACAGTTCACTGATATTACTAGCGAAACTTCAAAATGTCATGGCACCGTTGACTCAATGATGTTTTGTATACGATATCATTGAACCTAAAGTCTACTGCTTGTAGGTGCAAGAAGCAAGAAGCGACAACAGAGAAACGGACCACGTCTATAAAATAAACGAACTCGACGTCGTCCTACAGTAGCGTCCTATTTCGAATCATGACGCACAAAGCTGGCAGGACCCCATTCAATGATGACTTGAGAAGTTTAATGGGCCTGATTGTGCGTTTGTGCAGCATCTAGATGCAAATTCTAGCACACACTTCAGGCATTCCAATGCTCTCGTGGGCGGCAGACAGCAATCTCTGCATCGCAAAGTGGAGATCCCCCATGTCAATTTACGGCGAGAGGATGATAGTAAAGATGAAAATATTGGTTCCAGTGTTTCGGCAGGAGCTCCCTCTTGATTTGTTGTAGAGAATACTAACATCGAATCAGCAGACGAGACGGTACTGCTTTCGTCGGGGCCACATGCATTGTTAGTACGATATGACGATATGGACGTCATGGAGCTACCGGTACCCTAACTACCAACGGGGGTGACATGTGAATCCAAAGCTGGAATGGAGACAGCAGGATGCTTCCGTCACTGATCCTGGAGATGATCAAGGGCCAGGCTTAGTAGGCATTCAAGTTGCCAAAGTAGATCACAATTGGCAGTGATGATCATCATCATCGTCGTCGGGTAGCGATATCAATCATGGTTGAGGATCTGCAGAGCCCTCGTTGTGAACTCTCTGCCGGTCGTCTTGCTGTTGTGACAACAAATACCATAATGGCCATGCTCACGGTCATTCATCGCAGTATGTAGCGAATGAATACCGTGGTTACGATGATTTTTCACTGGCACTCGATTGGTCGAATCCTGCCGAACCCAAGACATAGTAATAAGTGTCCTCACTGAGACTACGTGAACAGAGCAGACGCTTTCCTCCTTGTCTACCGGTAGTCGGCAACTTTTCTCCTTTCCTGCTACGTTGGATGCTGGCAGCTAGCTGGTAATGATGGAACTTGTTTGTTCTTGTTGTGCTGCAAGTCTCAAATTATCCTCTAACATTCCAAGAATGGGCAAAATGGAAACTTCCCTTGAATTTCCAATGATCCAGTGTTTGACTGGGAAGAATTCGTTGACGTGATCAATGCTTGTTTGAACTGCTCACATCACTCTCAGGAGAAAGCTGTTAGTTTTACAAGTACCCATGCAGACTCATCATCTGATGACGAAATTTAAAAACAACAAGGCTTCTAACTGTAAATAACTGTATCTTACTGTTAGCATCGACTCTTATACCAACGGCACTTACCCAAGTGCCCTCTCCAGGTACCATCGTACCAACAGCACGTGATCACGCAAAATCAAATGTCATTGTTAATGAAATGACAATGACGGCATGATGCGTAACATTACTTGTGCCAATAGGATGAATCACCAGAAGAGAGTCTTTACGGAAAAGTTCACTATCAGATCTGGCGATGTCTTTAAGGACCTTCAAGCATGCCTTGATGATATTTCCAATCCATCACGCTATTCACGACCATCATCGATGAACTGGACCTACGGTGTCTTTGAATTGTCGGTTGAAAACGTATACATCACTTCTGAGATCCTTGCGCTGTTGGTTCAGGTCTTGAATCAACCACTACCAAAAACATCCACCAATCCAGCATTAAGATGGGATTGTGTCAGCTTTACGGAGTGCAAGATGGATATTTTGTGTTCCAAAGATCATCTCCAAACGTTCGCGTCCTCTTTGGCATGTCGAACGTCGGGCCTCCATCTGAGTCAAAGTCCGAAGATTCTAGAATGCTTGTTCAAAGCTCCTCAATTTGAGTTTGAAAAGTTCTCTCTTCTCCAAAAGTATTTATATGCCTTGGAATGTAAAGGAATCGGTGATTTGATTCACAGATGTGCTTCCTTGAAAGACCTTGACATTGAGACAACGTATTTGGAAGAGCCACTCTTACTTGGACAAGGTTTTGCCAATGCTTCCTACCTACAGCGTGTTTCTTTCAAGCAAATGATTATACCTTACTATGAATCATCACCGTTGGCCGATTATGTGGTCCGAAATGGTAGTGATGGCATCGTTGGGCGGCTTCTAAGTCCCACCAGTCGATTGAAAAAATTGATGTTGCAAAGTTTATTTCTGGAGGATTGTCATTTCCTGCCTATTGTTGAAATGTTACCCACCTCACAAGTCCAGGTTATTGATGTACTTTTGAACCGTATTGGAAGTCAAGGCATCTTGGCATTGGCTCGCCAACTTCCGAAAATCACGAAATTGAAAGAAATTGTGTTGGCAATCAATTCTTGGGAAAGTAAAACGCCCAATTCCGACAAGCCCATGGCCTCGTATCTAGGGTGTATCACGGCTTTGGTAGAGGGTATGTTTGAAAACTATTCCATTGAACTTTTGGATTTGGTTCGATCAGAGAAGCGCCTGGAATATTGTACTCGGTTCAATCGGATACGACGACAAATTTTGGAAACCGCTGATTCCATCCCGCTAGGACTATGGCCTTTGATATTGGAGCAGGTTGGAACACGAAAATGGCACCCCACGCAGGAAAAGGGAGTCAGGGCATTGGGGTTTCAAAAATACAGGGTGAATACCCTCTACTTTGTCCTGCAACATAGTCCCATTCTGTCCATGGGCTCTACAAATTCCTCGTTTTCCGTGGGAGAAGAAAGGAGTCAAAGGAAAAGAAAATTTTCTACAGGTATTATTGGTAAAGAAAACAACCATCATGTCACCGATCGTTGAGCAACAAGCCAAAGCCGGTAAGGGCTCTATGACGAGTCTTGTGTGTAGGGGAGATCTCTTGGGACGAGTTAAATTCGACAGTCGACGGCACGTCGTCTCCATTTAATATGTCACAACAAAAAATAGGCAGAGGAATTGAACGATAGTTTGTGACATGCTGGTTAACTGTAAGGCATTCATTTTCAATCCCTTACCTTCGTCTCTAGGGGGAATGTTGTGAACGTCGAGTACTCTATCCATTCTCTACCGGTAGGTGGGTGGTATCGTAATCCAATGGCAACTCTCATACTACCAGTACAACATTGTTTTTGGTTGTGATGATCCAATACTACGGTGAGGTAGCTGTATTTGTATCTGGCTTGAAGCCATGGTGACGTGTCTTGTTGAAAATGTTAAAAGAAACCAACATTAGTACCAAGTATATGAAGCTTGCTACATGACTACTACGTGGTACAAAGTTGAAATGAACTCTGACATTACCATTTGTTACAAAAAGATGACGAATTAAAAGTCATGAGAATTGTGAAAATATCACATAATCTATTGGTAAGTGGTACGCATGCATGGGGCCCTTGCAACCCCTGTGCAGCACCATCACACTTGTCTTGATTTCAAACAGTCGTGTCTGTGTTTTGATAGTAGTAATAATCATATTCTACTGTCCGACTGGTGGAGTGGGTTGGGGTTGTATTCGATCACGGTCTTGCAGCATCTTTTCTTCGGGAGCAATTTTGGAGCCTGTATTCTGCCCAGGTGACTGATGACTACTGGTAGAAGTTGCTGGGGCATTAGAGACAACAGTGCCTTTATTATTGTTGCCGCTTGATGGATTGGCGGAGGCATCATTTTCATGGGATATGACATAATAATTTGAAGCCAAATCCATAACTGTTTGTAGGGTTTGTAGGGTTTTGATGAATACCATGAGACTGGGAATGTCCGTCGATGTATGCAATTTGATAATGGTTTCTCCACTTTTAGAAAGGATTGCCAAGCAATTCGGTGATAACATTTGAAAGTCAATGGCAATCAGATCCACCAAAATCCATTCTTGTCCCAATAGACGATCGTGCGAGCACAACATGTTGGATGCAGTGATTTGACATTTGCCATTAATCAAGTCAAATTCCATCAGAGGTACCCGGGCCAACAACAAACGAGCAACTCGGCCTTTGGTATTGGTGGCTAATCGGGCCGATTTGGCGAATTGTTTGGCGGCAGTTTGCGTATTGGAATGTCGTTCAATGAATTGAATCATCTCTTGTTGGGCATTTTGGATTTCCACAAGACGGGCCATGACAATGGCGTTAGTATCTTGAAGATGTTTGCGAGATTCATATTCATCTTGACTACAAAAGGTTTTGTAGACGGTGGCTACACTTTGATCACTTGCCGTCCCTAGTGTATCTTTGGGTACGACCTTATCCAGAATGATTTGTGCAATTTTCATGTATCCTACCGGTGGGACTGCAGATGGACCATTCAGTTCCGGTGTTGGGTTGGTCAATTCGACTACTTTGGGTAAAAAATACTTTTTGCAGGCGCGTTGACAAATCCGTACCGAAACTTGATAGGAACGTTCCATTCGTTGCAAATTCGTTTGCAGTTCTTGAAAGTTGTTTTGTAGTTCAGCCAGCATGTAGTTACGCGATATTTGCCGAATTTGTGAACAATAATGCAAATCCAAAACGATCTTGGGTCCATCGGTTGCAACAAAGAGACATTGATGTTCCATGAGGGCTCTCCAAATACTGGAAATCATAGTCCAGCTGCATTGCAAGAGCGACCAGTCCTCTGAATTAAGACTAGGATACATCTGGTTGGGAAGCACAAGCAAAGGATTGGTAACGAGCTGTACGGAAAAGGTGGGTTCAAAGGACCCCATGAAAAAGGCGGTCGAAGCCTTGGGAGAGTCTCTTGGACAAGGCAATTCCATGGGTGATTTACCACCACGATTCTTGGAGCAGTACTGCAGGTACGAAGCTGCACCACGCAGATGCAAATTAATGGGAATCATGAGATTTTCCGAAGAATGAATACTTCGAATGGCTTCCTCACGGATTTGCCTCGGCGACTGAGGCTTGGCAGGTTTATGATCAGCTGCGTAAAAAATTTGAACCAACAGTTGTCGATCCAAGACGCCCGACACACTGGTACAAATGCGAACGTCAAGCAAGAAGGCAACATCATCAACATCGTCTGTGCAAGGCACCATGAGACACTGGAAATGTCCAAGCAACCGCTTCAGGACTTGGGGTGTCCACTGTGTTTGGTGGTGACACGCATCTTGCACAGCATCCAGGACAACAGAGGTCATGACGTGGGGTGCCAATCGCATAGTCATAGTCCTGACTGGCAGTGCAACTTGCTTCAGTTCGTCCTTGGTTTCATTGATTCCATGATACATCCTCTCCAGTCGATGCTTGGGAATGGGCGAACAAAAGTCCTTGACGAGATGAACAGAGTCGCTGAGTAAGTGACTGACATCGACATAATGGTGACCACCCGCATCTTGATGAATGTGTAGATATTCCATGTGATCACCGAGAGTATAAGCAGAAGCCGTCACAGAAGCATCGTCGGACATGTCAAGTCCCGTCGACGAAGAGTCGTTGCCGCCAGTAGTTGAACGGCGACTACGAATGAATTCTCGAATGCCACTATTTTCAACATCTTTCGTGAACTTGGCCAACGACTCTCGCAATGCACCTCTTGTTTTCGACATGAGACTTGTTCCAATTCTTGTACTCTGTTCCTTGCTGCAGTGATGTAGGTGTTCGTAAAAAAAAGGAATCAATGGGAATGCTACCCGGTAAAACGTAAAAGAAGAAACAGCGGCCAAAACACGAAAGGATCACACAACCGATACATGCGTACCTTTCTACCGGGTATATTTTTATACTCCATGCTGTACCTCTCCGTACATTTTTGGCCATTGCGGGCAATTTCTGGTTTGTTCCAACGCTCTGAATAACGCTCGTTTTGGCCGGCGTGCGCATAGATTTATATTGGATGTCTGCCGCCAAAAAATTCCGAGCCGGTCGGTCCTTCAATGAACTGGAACCTATCTATGCCCCAGGGTTTGAGTATCCTCCGAAAAGAAAGTACCACGTCTAATTCCTCCCCAAAGAATTTTTCCCGCGCTCCGCTAGTCGCCAGAAAGGCCCATCCCTATGTAGACGCGTCGAAACTCTAGCCAATTTGTTCTAGGAACGACCTGCCCCTAATCAGAGGATACAACGATATTCCGAACACTGCAATATGGACAGCTGTGACGAGAAGGGCACCCTGGCTGGTGTGAATCTTCTCCATCCCTCAATACTTTTATAATGTGGAATGCCAATGGCCCGAGATTCTTTCAGAACTTTTCTGTGAAAAATGAAAAATGAAGTTTGATCACTCACACTTATTACCTTGTCGTAACATTGCCGTTCTATCGGGTAAAAGGCATTATCATTACCTCGTATAAAAGCGTAGCTGTACTTGGCTAGCTAACTGTAAAGTACCAGCTATGAAGCCCACGTGTAGGGTATTGTACCTGGTAGGATAAGAACTTCTAACGGGGGTTTGCAAGAAATTTGGACTTGCTTGTTATGGAAATTCGTTTCGGAACTCCTTGTTGCAACTGGTATTCCTGGTACTTATACTATGCCCTCCAAGGACTTGACTTCGATTGCCCGTTGCAATTATCAAATCGAAACGAAACCGGGAAATTTGATCACCGATACTTAACATTTCGCGACCACTAACTAACGGGTACATTCGAAATTGAAACCAGGTAGCCAAGTACTCACAAAGAATATCCTAGTAATAGAATAAAGTACCTTGAGCACGCCGGCCGCAACTGGCCCGCAACCCAGCAACAAAGTCACTACTAACGTATGCATTTATTTACGGCTTTTTTATCCAATACCACGTTTTTAGTACGACTACAAGGGATCCATGTACCTTTATTACGAGCATGAAGGCACCAGTCTCCAGTACATTCTACTCGCCCAACGGATTGAAAAGTTTTTGGAGGAAGCAATGTCCATTCGTGTGATGGTTCACGCAACGGACAAGCAAGTAGACCCACCACGATGGCTGTTTGGGCTGCTGGCAGATTGGAAATTGTTGGCTGGGCGGGTGATTTCCTTCCGGTTTTTGTGTTCACGAGCGATCTTAACTGGCGCTGTCAGTGGCGGAATTCACAGCCACGGCCGGTGAAAATTGACATGCAGAGCCACTGCCTGTTGGCAAAAGGTGATGAGAAGATACATAACGAGACGATGACAATGGCTTTGGAGCAGTCTTTTTGGATCGACTATCACAACCCCGTTGACCAACTTCAGGCTTGTCTTCGTAAAATTTCCAAGCCGTCACGGGATCCCTCGACATATCAGTTTTCCGTCGAACTTTATCATGTAGATATCAATCCTATAATGCTTGCCCTTTTGGTTCAGATCTTGAATCAACCTCTACGGAAAGCACCCAACCTAACAGAGTTGAAATGGGATCGTGTGAAGTTTCGTTGGTGCCAGTTTGTACGACCAAGCGCTACTCCTTTGGAGGTGGATGATGAAGGTTTTTGTTCTCCAGAAGATATTCAAATCTTCGCATCATCTTTGGCACGTCGAACGTCAATCCTTCATCTGAGTCACAGCCTTGAGATTCTTGAATGCTTGTTCCACACTCCTCACCTTGAATTGACGACATTATCGCTTTTTCAAGTGACATTTCTTTCTGCCTTGGAATGTGCGAGCCTCGGTAACTTGGTTCAAAGATGTATTTCGTTGCAATGTCTCTTGATTGAATGCATTAATTTGGAGAAGCCACTCTTACTTGGCGAAGGTTTAGCCAATGCTTTCCACCTACAAAGTGTTGTGTTCCAAGGAATAGATCCCCATCAACAGGGACTGTCAGATGTTTTGGTCAGCAGTGGTGGCAATTGTATCGTCGGACAGCTTTTAAGTCCACAAAGTCGATTGCAAACATTAAAGTTACATGCCATGCATCTCGAAAATCGTCTTTTCCTGCCGATTGTCGAGATGTTACCTCCCTCACAGGTCCAGATTCTCGATGTATCAGCGAACCATATTGGACATGACGGGATCTTGGCATTTGCCCAATATCTTCCCAGGATCAAGTGTTTGATAGAAGTTTCACTCGCACGCAATCCTTGGGAGAGATATTCTTATACTGGTAGCCCAGAGCATGTTTCGTACAGAGAATGTATTGCCGCACTGCTCCACGGTATGATTGAAAACTATTCCATTGAATGTTTGGACGTGTATCATTCTGAGAAACAGCTGAAATATTGCACCGATGCAAATCGGGCAAGACGACGAATTTTGGCGATAGCTACCGCTGATTCCATCCCGGTAGGACTATGGCCATGGGTATTAGAGCGGGTTGGAACTCGCAAGTGGAACCCAACGTGGGATGATGACTTGAAATTTCGGAATTACAGGGCGAATGCCCTCTATTTTGTATGGCAAAACTGTCCGAACCTATCCCCCATCCGCTCCTCACCTTCACTACTACGGAGAAGCAAAAGGCGAAGACAAAGTGTCGATCGATATTGCTAGGGTAGAGAGGCAGCAATATAATGGTTCCTCCATGATGTTGATCTAATCAAATATTGGATAACCTTGAACCTGAGCGACCGATTGCCTACGGTAGATGTTGGCTGTATTGTCTTTCCGGCGTGTTGTTGAACCTACAGATACATGTCTACCGTTTTTTTGTTGTGATCCAAATATACTGCTCTTGTTCACTGTAATAAAAATAAAAGGATCACAAAAGGCATCGAGGAGCGACAACAGCGAAATGATCCAATGATTCGAAGAACGACCAATACGAGTCGGAATGCTCTCTTTCCTTGTAGTTTGTAGTTGACGTTTCTGAGAATAAATCTCGCCAGTACGGGCCAGCTAGCAATCAGCCGATAACAGATAACAACAAAGCTAGTGTAGATGGAAATTATAACTACGTAGAAAACCCGTGCTTGGGCGACCAACCCTCCAACAACCATCCAATCTCCTCTTGGATGGCTCTTGTCTCATACCACTTACTGAAATAGCATCTCCCTCACTGACCAGTACATAGACTTACCTTAGTCAGTGAAGGTCTAGGGTGGGTCGCCTTGTGCCCTGGCACTTCGCGCCATGATGCATCGCCTTGCGGCACATACACTCATGTCACAAAGACATCGACCACCCGGACCCCCGGTATCACATATCTCCGGGGTCCAGGACACGATACTACGTCAATATTCATTCGCTGGAGTCCTTCCGCGAACACGTGTATTCTGTTGATCCTCCTTGAGATACGTGCAGGCATCCCTATTTTCGTTGAAATCCGAAAATACCGAAAATAGTTATATTCGGGTCATTGAGCACTTCGTAATTCGGATCAAATTCGGATCGTAGTACACTTCCTACGTGAAGGACGAGAAGGCATGTCTGTCAACCGACAGCTCATTTTTTATAAATTAACGTTTGACCGATTCGAACCGTCGCAGCACAAACTGGAACCATAGCGCGTCATAGCTGGTCTCTACGTACACCAACGGCGTTTTTGCGTACAAAGTCCCGTACCAGGTACCAGGTACTAACGTTAGTACCAGGTACCAGGTGTTGTGTTGATGCAAGGTGCCACTATCTTATGAAGAAACAAGAAACGACGGTACCTAGGTACGTGAAAATACTAGTAACCGACCCTATTTAGTTTACACGTGGAACCTTATTTTCGGGTCATTTTCAGACCCCAAATTCGGATTTTGATCCGAAAATAAGGACCTGACCCGAAAATAGGGATGCCTGGATACGTGTAACAACGACGATGCAACGGACAAAGGATGAAAAAGTCCACGATGGATTTAGAATAGTGGGGACTTTGGGTAGCCAACTTTACGTACTGCCGTCGTTGACTGCATCGATATCGTTGGGCTGAGAGATCATGATGATGGTGATGATCGCTTACAATATGACTATTCGTGGCATATGCAACGGACAATCAAATCCACGATGGATAGTCGGCTAGTTGCCTACTTCCGGTAACCAACCTTTCGCGCCAGTTGTTATGTGGAAATCGTTCGGCGGGTAAATGATGAAGATGACTCCCTGTATCGCATTCACAATCTATGTGCCGGGAGATTTTTTGTCTTTGGTCACAGTTTGGTAAGACTTCTCTTTTTTTTTCTTGAAAAGGGAAAAATGATCACGAGGCGTGACGGTCATGTGAAAGAATTCCAATTTGATACTTCCGACAAGGCCATTGACCTCCAAAATTGCATTGATGAACTGTCCAAGCCAGTCCTTATTTCACAGACTGAGACGTATTGTTTGAGTTTGCGGAAGGTGGTTATCACTCGTCGAAAACTAGACCTGTTGGTAAAGTTATTGAATCAACCTCTACCAAAGCACCGACTGCCAGAGGGCTGAAATGGAGTTTTACAAGGCTATATCACTGTAGGTTTGCAAGTCCACCAGACACCACTATTCGTATTTCGGATGACGGAAATTACAGTTCTCTCTTGAAGATGACGAAAGTTATTTTTCTCTTGAGGATGGCGACGGCTACTGTTCTCTTGAAGATAGGACTGTCCTAGCGTCAACTTTGGCAGGGCGAACGGATCACTTGTCACTTTCCGAATGTCCCGAGATTCTGGATTGCTTGTCCAACAGTCCTTGCTTCCTTGAGTTGGATAGGTGGGAAATAACGCAAAGTGGTCTCTCTGCTGGGGAATGTGCAAGCGTCGGAAATTTGATTCAAAGGAGTGTCCATTTGCGGTCTCTAGTGCTTTCCACGGATTATCTGGAAGAACCACTTGTATTGGCGCAAGGTTTCACCGACGCTATCCACTTGCAATGTGTGTCTTTGAACATGAGAGATCAGGATAGCTATCAACAACCTGGACGAAAACTTTCTGATGCTATAGTCAGGGATGGCTGGAATGGCATAGTGGGGCGGCTTTTGCTGTATCGACTGAAAATGTTATCCTTGTCATGCACACAATTGGACGATTGCCATTTCATGGTGGTTGTGGAGATGTTGCCCACTTCGCAACTTGAGAGGCTCTGGGTATATGGAAACAGCATTGGATTGCAAGGAATCTTGACATTTGCCCAACATCTTCCTAGAATCAAGTGTTTGAAAAAAATTGATCTTGAGGCCAATCCTTGGAAATATGAAGAGGAGCAGCGTCAAGAGGGTTGTGCAGCTTTGGTCCGTGGTATGATTGAAAATTTTTCCATTGAACGTTTGGATGGTATATGTCATGAACGCCTTGATTATTATACCAATTTGAACCGTGCGGGACGACGAATCCTAGCAACATCGTATCCTGTCCCGACCGGACTTTGGCCCTTGGTGTTGGCACGCGCTGGGCGAGGACGAAGTTGCTCTCCTTGGAGAGCACAAGCTGCGTTACAGTCTATCTACTTCTTCTTGCAAAGCGGTGTCACGAATATGTTGCTTTCAAAGTTGTGATCTAATTATCGTGAAACTATATGTAGTGACTAATCGTAGATCCTGGGTTTTCCTGCCTTTTTAGAGAAGCTTCACATTGTATTCTTTAGGCTGGGAACGAATGGCGCATTGTTGGTATGACTTGCCCCACTAGTTGAAGAGACGATGGACTTGCGTTGCACCTTCATTTGTCAATTTCTCGTTGCACTTGTCCCAGAGTCAATTCTTCACATCCAACTCCTATTTTGACCTTCCCTTGGAACGAGTGCAGAGCAAACTGTGATAACTCACAAAGGGTATACTCGTAATAACGGATACTAACTACTAACTTTAGTACAATCAGTTTATCGATTTGTTCGACTGCAGTGATCCTCGGCACACTCGATGGAATGGTAGGTTGCCAGGCACTGCCGGTACCCCAAGGAGCACAAGGACTGAGAGAGTCATCTTGTACCTGGTAGTTGCAGTTATGCTGAAGTCATGATCCTTGGTTTATCGCGACGACGCGACCAAGATTCGGCCGTACCAACTGGCTTGCAATACCGATCAGTGAACTCGTTGATCACTCTGGCTGTCATTGCTTGCTGGGTTGCATTTCTTCTTCGGGAGGAAAGTTCCTTCATTAGTCGGATGCATAGCGGAATCTCCAAGCAAGAATTGGCCACGTATGACGAGGAACCCATTGTCCCTCGTATAATCATTGCCGTTGTATCTTACAATCTGAAGCATCTCGATTATTTTGACATCATGTTTGACTCGTATCGGGATATTTGCGAATGTGGCTTCTCCGTGGATCTGTTCATCTACACGACAATGGACTGGCCACAGCTCGTCATTGAATCGCTAGAATCGAGGATTTTCTGTCGACATGCTTCGGCCCATTTCAAAGTTTCCTTGATTATCAAAAATCCCAAAGTGGGGGTTAACCTAGGACGATTTCACAAAACGTTGTTTCAAGAAAACATTGAAAAGTACGATTTATTCGTGTACACGGAAGATGACCATCACATCCGTCCGCGACACGTGATAGCATACATGGAAGAAACGAATCGTCTAAAGCACAAGCTGGGAGACGCACGGTTCACCAACTATTCCATTGGTTTCATCAGATATGAACGAAACCCATTGGACAACTTTGGTCACATTACTTTTGAACACCAATGGAACATGGAGGATTTCATCCAGAAACACATGGTGCCTGTGGATGGCATTAATGATACAAGCTACTTTAATGCGGGTAATCCCTACCATCAAGGCATGTATATGGCCACAAATGAGCAGTTCCGAGCGTGGAGTGCAAGGCCTGACTGCCGTTTCAATGATTCCGAGATTGAGTACCCAAAGTTGATTAGGGAGTATCTTAGCTCCTTGTGGTTATTTTCAGACTGGGCGGGCTGTCACGTTATCCAGTTGGTTCCAACCAAGAACTACCGTGATTTTTGGGTTCATCACATGCCAGACAATTACGTGCTTTCCCAGGGCACAAGGTGGGGGGCGTCAGCGGCCACTCGATCTGAAACCATAGCCTCTCATTTTCAAACATTGTCAAATATATCAGGGCAATCCGCTGGTTCGATCGTGATGATCGACGAGAGGCCGTTCGATCACTGGTGATGGCTTTGTCCTGATTTTTTTAATCACACAAATGGATCACGCAACGGACAAAAATAATGAAATAGTCCACGCCGGTAGCCAACTTTACCTACTGGCAAAGTTGGGTGCGTGGAAATCGTTGGGATGAGAGATCGTGTGTTGATGGTTACCTGCATTGTATTCACGAAAACCTTTCGAGAACGCTTGGCTTCTTACAGGAGTGCAATTTCTGAGTGCACAATCTGGTGAAATCAACATATCCGTTCTTTCTAATAAAACTTTTGTGCTTGTGAGCGCAAGTTCTGAGAAATCGACATACGAGTTTGTTTAAACTCCTTTGAAAAATGTTCAAGAATCGTCGAGAAAAAGAGATTAGATTCTCGTTCCTTGGTGATAACAGACCCACCAAAGACCTGCAAAGGTTCATTGACGAAATCTCCAGGCCAGCACTCATTCCAGAGATCGAAGATTATTATTTTTCCATGTTGAATACTGTCATCACTCGTCGAAAATTAGACCTGTTGGTCAAGTTTTTCAATCTACCACTACCCAAGGCACCAACTGCCCACGGGGTTGAAATGGCGTACGATACGTTTCATTTCTTGTTCGTTTGCAGAACCAGGCGACGGGCTTGCCATAGCTGAGGAAGAAGGATACTGTTCTCTTGAAGATGCTATTGTCCTTGCTGCAACTGTGGCCGTGCGAACCGATGTGTTTTTCATGTATGAATGCTCTCAGATTATGGATTTCTTCAGAGAAGGTTGGAATGATATGGTGGGGCACCTATTTCCATGTCAACTGAAAAAGTTATACTTGTCACATGTGGCCTTGAAAGATTGCCATTTCAGGGTGATTGTGCCGATGTTGCCCACTTCACAGCTCGAGTCTCTCGATGTATCTGGAAATGAGATTGGGTTGCAAGGTATCATGGATCTCGCCCAACAGCTTCCTAGGATCAAGTGTCTGAAACAACTTGAAATTCAAATGAATCCTTGGGATCATCGGAATCTGCGTAAACAATGTTTGAAAGCGTTGGTCCAGGGTATGATTGAAAATCATTCCATTGAAGTTTTGGTAACGTGTTGCCAGGATGTATGCCTTGATTATTATACCACGTTGAACCGTGCGGGACGACGAATCCTTGCATCATCCTTGCCTGTTCCGACTGGACTTTGGCCATTGTTGTTGGCACACGCTGGGTTGCAATTGGTGTATTGCCCGCGTTTCCAGCGCGACAGGGCTGTCTCAGAGTCTATCTACTTCTTCTTGCAAAGCGGTCCCGTGCAATCCATATTGACCGATTGCTCTAGAAGCCATACCCCCCAAGAAAAAATCACTACCTAGTTGATTATCGTATCGTTATTAGTACACAAATCAAGTGTACCGTTTGGGCTAGTAAAACAACCCAGCAATTCGACCGAAACCAAACACTCTTTTGCCAAGACAATGACAGTAGTTTGTAAAAATAATATTGTTTGTGACATTAAGCAAAAAGAAATATAGATTCGATTGATTTATGATTGCGTCTGCCTCTCTTTTCTATCACAGGGGAGTCGCAAACCAGTTTCAAGACATATTGTCCTTGGACGATCCCTCTTACTCACGTTACCTTTGACGCGCCTCGATACTGATGAGATATTCATAAACTGGAACTTGTGGCTTTTGGCTTCACATGTTGAATTCAAGAAATATATCCTCATCAATCGGTCAATCCGAACCGGCGGGTATGTATCACAATGGAGGCGGGATGAAAAACCAACTCTAAACGAAATGTTCCATCGCTGCCAACAACCTTTCAAACTACCTGACAAACAAGGGTCTATAGGATTCACGGACGTTTCCGTCCGTCCAATTTTCGTGTGCTTGAGTTGCGAATGGCAAGTGATGTGGTGCTCCACGACCCCTTTCTTTGAACCACTCAGTTCCTTCTTTGATTCAAATAGTTTTGTGACAAACGTCACTGACACGACAGGTACCAATCTGTCACGGAGGGTGGGCGAAACCATGGATTGAATGCAGTGCACTCAAGTCTTGATGATGGCCCCGTCGGCATTCCACCAACCAACTAGATATCCATATTTCCTTCCATTGCACCTGGCCAAGACCTGCCTGCCCGCTCACTGACTGGAACGTTGTGTTTTGACACTTTGGAGAATAAGTGTGTTGTGGCGCTGCTTTTTGGACACTATGATCGGTGTATTTATTTGTTGCTAATGTGAGAGATTTTGTGCACTTTACTGTTACACGCCCATTGTTCAAACTCTCGCAATACCAGGTTGCAGGAAGGTTTGGGATGAACGAAATCGACCGTGAACACGGTTGGTGGACTGGAATGAATCGTAGCTACCGGTAGGAGCCATGTTCGCGCCAAACGATTTGCTTCGTGGCACACGTACTTGTAGTACTTGTCCTTGCGCCCGTACCGGTAAGGTTGGAGGTACCGGTACTGTAGGAGGTAGACGAGCGCAGTGAGTCACAGGGCATATAAGTTCCATTTAAGGATATGAGATATGAGAGAATTTGACTTTTCATCATATATACAGTGACGAGCAATGAACACATCTAAACGGTTTCTTCGCAACGACATCATCCCACAATGGTATTTTGAAGGTGGGGTTTGAGATGAGCTCGCTTTGATGTCAAAAAAGAAGTGTAGAGATGGAACAAGTACGAGTGCAGTGCTCTGGAAAAGTGAGTGAGGAATAGAACAGTGCCTCTATGTACGAAAGGATCCTGGAGAAAATTTCAAATTTCAATCGCAGTTAAAAACAACTTTTCGTGACCCTGGAAACCAGCTCCTCAAAATGCAGGTCAACTGACTTCCATTTCCACTGACAGTTAACAAGCAATGGTATGCTACCGGTAACCCGTGCTAATAAATAATCAAGTACCAGTTACCGGCTTCCGTGATTCATGCTCTATGAAGCAACAATCCTCGCGGCTTCCGGTGTAACTGCAACTGAGTACCAAGTTATGTCAATTTTTGTACCAGCATAAATGCTTCAGTCTCAAGTCGATCCTTCGTGGAGGGAACAATGTGATGGTTCATGCAACGGACAAGCAATTCCACGATGGCTGGTTGGGTACTGCTGACAGTTTGGAAATTGTTTGGTGGGTGATTTCTCTCCGGTTTTTGTGTTCACGATCTATATAACTGCGCAAGTACGGGTACCGGAAAACCTTTTTTTGGCTTCTGTGAAAAGTTCAGAATTCACAAGGCAGGTGAAAATCGACATACAAATTCCGCCCTGTCGGTGGCAACATCTTGTAAATGATTATCAAAATCTATGGTCATAACAAGGGCGCCAACGAACTGCAGCAAAGGATCATTGACGAAATCTCTAGGCCAGGACTCTTTTCAGAGTACCAAGATTATCAGTTTTTTCTATCGGATACTGTGATCACTCGTCGAATCCTACAACTGTTGGTGGAGTTATTGGATCAACCTCTACCACAAGCAACCTATTCGGAGTTGAAATGGAGCGGTATAAGTCTTGATGATTGTAGGTTTGTACAACAACAAGACTCCACTTTTCCAACTATTGCAGATGAGGGTGACGACGGTTACTGTTCTTTAGAAGAGAGGAATATCCTCGCATCAACTTTGGCAAGGCGATCATATCGCTTGACCCTGTCCGAAAGTCCAGAGATTCTACAATGCTTGTTCAACATTCCTCGCCTTGAAGTTGAAATGTGGTCGATTAGACAACATAGTCTCTCTGCGTCCGAATGCGCAGGAGTCGGGAATTTGATACAAAGAAGTGTCCGTTTGAGGTATCTAGGTCTTTCCATAAGTTATCTGGAAGACCAACTTCTACTGGCACAGGGTCTTGCCAACGCTGACCACTTACACTATGTGTCTCCCGAACAAAATCTGATTCATTTAGTCATCAGAGATGGTTGGAATGGCATTATGGGTCCCCTTTTACGACTTCGATTGAAATGGTTAATCTTGTTAAAAATACAACTTGAAGATTCCCATTTCATTTTGATTGTGGATATGTTGCCCGCTTCGCAGCTTGAGGGTCTCGATTTAGCTGAAAACATGATTGGAATGGAAGGAATCTTGGCACTTGCCGAACAGCTTCCTAGGATCAAGTGCTTGCAATGCATCAGCCTTGCTAAGAATCCTTGGGAAGATTGCAAGGAACAGCGTGAGGAGTGTTTCACGGCTTTAGTCCGTGGTATGGTTGAAAATTATTCCATTGAAAGTATGTTTACAGGTTATGCGATTGACCGCATTGATTATTTTACCCGTTTGAACCGTGTGGGACGACGAATCCTTGCAACAGCGTATCCTGTCCCGCTTTTGGCCATTGTTGTTGGAACGCGCTTGGTGGGAAGGTCGTGGAAGGAGGAGTTGCATTTACTATTTCTTGCAAAGCGGTCCCATACTATCCATATTGACCCGTGGTTCGAGAAACCATCCCCCCCAAGGAACCAGCGACTGCCGGTAGTTGATTCAATATGGTGGCAAGAATAAAAAAATCCAAGACTTAACCTTTCGCCACAACCATTCCCAAGTGCATTTGAAAATGAAAAGGGATAAATGACGATACTACTATCATAAACTGAAACATGGGGCTTTGGTTCCATGTCATGGATTCAAGATATGCACCCACAATCTGTCAGCTGACACAGGGCGGTAACAATATGATGTATTACCCTGTAAACGGTATAAACCAACTCCAAACCGAATGCGATATTATATAATTACAAGTTTCTGGTGGGTACGTTTTATCCCGCTTCCCAATATTTGACCGTCAAAAAATCATTACTACCCTTGCCACGATTTTTCCATTTTCTGCATACTTGTTGCTATTTTGGTTGGACACTATTTTGTTTACCCCCGTTTTTACTGTTAGTTGTTGTGATGAGAGTCGTACTGAGGAACGAGTGTGACCAAGAGACCTGCCTCTTCTCAGCCGTTTGACAGGAAACGTGTTTGGCACTTTGGAGATATATTTATCCTGTTGTTGGTTTTTGGTTACAACGATCCGTGTCTTGTTGTAATAATGGATGAGAGTTTCTCTTGATTTTGCCTACCGTAGTTTCAAATCCATATTTCGAAGGACCCACCCCACAGCCACCACCACTGCTGGTGCTGTTGGAAGAGAAAATTTGGGCCCATGCTGTCACGACGTGTCAGAAAAAGGTACCCAAGCATTAGTGTATTTTTCCAGCCCATTCATTGTTGGTTGCCAAAGGATAAAATCCAAGTCAGTGACTGTCCCCAACAGAAGCAATGACTGCACGACTGCCGACATGATGGTCACTCGGAGACGGTGAAAAAAGGTTCCGTACCTTGGACCAAGATGCTTCCACCGAGTTGATCATGACAAAGAACTTGTTCAGCTTTTACCAGGTATCCCATGTAACATATACCAATTAAGGAATTGGTAACCGGATTTCACAGTTGACACGAACATGTTATGAACTCTTGCGATGATTCCAGGTAATAATTAGGTTTGGGATTTGGGACACCAAACGAAAATGAAATGTGATGACATTGCCGCTGTTGGTTTGGGCGGCCGCGCGTCAAGTTCGCGCCAAACTAATGTTCCCCGCTTGTTGCAATTGGGCTCACTTTGGCGGCAGACGAGCGCGGTGAATCACAGGGCATATAAATTTCAAATGGTGCCATCGTGGTATTTGATTTTTGAATCTATTCAGTGATGAAAACGAATATGTCTAATTACTTTCTTCGCAACGACAGCATCACAAAAGGAATGTCATAGTCCAGTTCCAATCCTCGGCGGCCACAAGGAAACGTGTTGTCGAGCAAACGGATCTCGTTTTTGGAATATACAAGGTACGGTTTTTGGCACGTTGTGTGTCGATTGTACCGAAGTGCACTTGTTATTTCTGACAAAAAAGTGTCGAGACAAAACAAGGACAAGTGTAGCGCTCTGGAAAAGTGAATGAGTAGAAGTGTCTACAAAGGCATTCTGGAGAAAAGCTCTATCGCATCTACCATCTTGTTTCGTCAGTCTGGCCACTGCGCCGAGGCCACCAGCAGTAATCAACGATACCGTTTCGTTACCGTGGGGGAGGGGGGTTCGTTACTGTAAAACATGGCTTCCTGTCCAGTGCGTCTAGCATTTCAAGATGGAGAACCGGAATTCTTATTCGAGGAAACTCCTCTATTGGAAACGATGAAGAAAGGATTGCCTCGCTTTGGTCAACCAGATGATCTACAAACTTGGATGGATGGGGATGATCCAACTGGGTATGCCGTCGGTGCCATGGCCACTTCGATAATAGTAACCAGTGTGCTGGTCGTGTGGGGATTTTCATTTTTCCTTTGTGCCCGAGCAGGTCCCAAACGCGTTGGTTGGTTGTCGGGCAAGATTTATATGCCAGAGCCACCATTGTTGGCACCATCGCCACCACTCCAACAAGAAACAACAGAAGAAGAAGCAATGACATCGTTATTAAGTCCTACTCACGACCAGTCGGGCCAGTCATCATCGACCGCCAAGCATGCTAATAAAACTCGAGGAGTAATCTCGGCGGCCGATTCACTGCTGGACGCTGACGAGACACATGTAGAGGAGCCTCAAGGTGCATCACTACTTTCATCTATTATGGATACGTCACTGCCCTCAATGTCCACACTGCAAAGCATGTTTATTGATGACGACGATGAGGAGGATTGTAAAGACAGCCAGATTGTACCCACACCATCCTGCGATCTCGGTCCGCCTCTACCAGCCTCACCAATCCTTCCTGCTCGACCTTCATCAGCTTCACAATTGCAACAACAAAAAATACAGGTCGAGGTGGAGATCCCGACTCTAACCACGCCCGACTCCGATCCTCCATTATCGAGCTCCAATTCGGTCGCATCCACAACATCCGAAAAATATGCCGATTATCTCAAATATCTGGACGAGGCCGTAAACTGTCCCAAGCTCATTACAAGTCCACAAGATGATGACGATGATAACTGTAGTGTCGATTCGGATGATATGCTGTTGGAAGATATTCTAGCCGACGAACCGACCTTTTTGTCGCAGGATTTGCCTGCTCGATCCAACAATCCCGTCGCGACCGAGAGTAGTACCGTGCCAGTTGAACCCCTCTCGCCCCCTTCCCTATTGCGCTCCCGTCCCAATGCATTGGATCTCTCCTTCCCTGATGGCGGAGAAGACGGATTCTTGTTTGACGAGAATATATCATCCAAACAACAACAACTTAAAGATGAACCAGCACAATCTACGACGATTCCGCCACCAGCACTTGCACCACCCGTAGTACCCATCGAACCAGATACCCCGACATCACTCCCACGTTCCAACTTTACAAGTCAAGCGGCCTCACGAAAACGCCTGTTGGAGTCCTATGTCGAAACTCGAAAACGATCCTCCACACTTATCTCCCCACTGTTGGTATCGGATGATTCTACCATGCTCGCCGATGTCGAACATGGACTTCTTGTTCGACCAGAACCAATGGCCAAAGTCTATGACGAAGACTCTGATACGGATGACAATGAGGACCACTCGGACGACATTGCCAACAGTTCCAAGGATGAATCCATTAGTGATCTGGTCGATGACTTGTTGGCACAAGCATTGGCGCCATCAAACGACGAAAGTGAATCTCCCGTTCAACAAATGAGAGGTGTTGGTGTCGATTTGGATGAGAGTCAAAGCACCATGGAATCACGCCTTGTGCCAACACATTGGAAAAATCACCACCTCATGGACACTCTTACCGGTACCGAGACTCAACAACGACAAGTGATTCAACGAGAAAAGCGAGACACTGACAGTACACAACCAACCGATCAATCCACTACCAGTACTGCTACTCATGACAATGAAGTCGGTATGGACCATAACAAAAATCATGAGTCAGCCGTGGCCAATACCCAAATCGTCCAAGCCAAGACTCAAGACGAATACGCTCATTCTCAAGAACTGTGGCTCGAACAACGACGTCGATCTTTCATACGATTGAATCGATTGCGTATTGGTGTTGTCTTTGTGGCGACCTTTCTTGTGATTGCAACATTACTGGGAGCATTGAATGGGGCATGGGCCTTGAATTGGAATCGCCAAGCAATGTTAAATGCTTGGTCGAATATCCAATCAACTGCTCTGGAGCTAGAAACCAAAGCCGTCGAGTTACGAACACTACAGAGTTCCATACGGCAACAACTCTGGAATCTCTGGCAATTATTGGATCAACATTGTCCGCTCGTCAGAACCAGTATTTGTCCACTGGCCTACCTTCCCACTGGAAAAAATGTCACTTGCAACCTCACGGGGATTCCAATGGAAGACTTGTGGCAACGATGGCTCGGCACGTTTGTGGATGATGCAACTGTCGAACAAACACTATTTGAACCAGAGGACTGGGATAGTTTCGCAATCGATCTCAACACACTTGTGGATCAACCAATAAAACACAGTTTGGATGGGTGGAATTGGGCCTTATGGGCCGCAGTGGCATGCAACTGTCTGCTTTCCATCTTTGCTCTTTCCATTTTGGCTGCCATTTCATTGGATGGAGCTACGAGATTGCACTATCAACTCTCGACGTGGTCGTTTGCAACCGTGTATTGGATTACCGTTCTCTTGGCTTGGATTTTTGGTGTTGGTTTCATTATGGGTACGATATTGGCTGTGGACTCTTGCACCACAACTGTCAATGACGTTACTACACCCGCTGTTACGGCCAAGGCTTTGCTGGCAAAGATTCCAACTCAATCTTTTCTTCCGCAATATTGGGATTACATTGTGGATGGCTGTCCCAGCGATTCCTACCCCGAATTCATGTCGGAACGAGTATTGACCTGGGGTAACACTCTCCCCGTGACCGCGCGAATCACCTCACGTCTCGAACAGTTTCCCGACAAGGACTTTCTGGATACCTGTGGTTCACCCATTACCCCTCTGCGCAGTGCTGCCGAAACGTTTAGTACGCAACTATGCATGGTGACGCAGTCCTTGGTGAACATTCGCCGGAGTTTGGGTTGTGATAAGTGGTATCCATGGTACGAGTCCATGGCCGACGAAGCTATCTGTTATCAGGGAAGCAGTGCATTTTTGTGGTCTAGGTACGTGCGAAGATTCAAGTCGTTGACTATATTCGTCCTCCTAATCAAATTAACTGGCATTAATGATCTTAATTCTCGTCCAGTGCTTGTCAAATTGTGGTCCTGATTCTGGCATTCTTGTTATGGACCATGAGAGTTTCCTTTCTTTCCTTGTCGAGCAACGCCAATAATCAAAAGATCATCACCGACAAAAACAAGACTGACAATAATAATGACATCACAACACCAGCCGAGTTGGAACCTTCGATTGTGGAGGATGAGTGTGGAATTACATTTCAGTGAAGATCGTTTGACAAAAGGGGGTTATTTGTCATGTTGGAGTCGCGTCAAGGCTGTAGTTAACACAAAGTTAAGCTGGAAAGTAGATTCGAGGGGGTTCGACGCAATCCAGCCAACAATCCAGAATACTTGTACATGCATTCATCGAGAAAAAGTGTTGCTGTCACTCTAATTGCTCGCGCCAAAAGAGCCAGTAGCGTGATGTACAGTGAACAATGCTGCTACCCGTTGAGTGACTCTGGATTCACAGCCCATCGTTTTAACGTAAACCTAAGAAATATATATTATAAAAAGGGGCAAAAAATTTTTACCGAAGGCTACCGGTAGACCTTTGTGGATCGTGTTGCACTGAAGAGAGAGAGACTTGGGACACAGTAGGTGTAGAAAGACTTACTGTTAGCTTGTACCCGTACCTGGACGAGATTTGACTCATGTGCATCTCATTTTTCACGACGATTCTTGTTTTGGAGGGAAGAATCGACTCATTTGTTTTTTGATCTTGCCCCTTTGGTAGGTACATGGTACCTTGGGCTCCTACAGCTTTCACAATTCATCCTTCCTTCCGTAATTGTGTGTGTGGATACACGGAATTCAAAATGACTTCTATACATATTAATTATGGCATCAACAAATATGAAAAGCCGACGATTCCTGACGTTGAAAGCCTCGGACTGAGCCGTAAGTGACAACCGTTCGTGTTTGAAAAAGTTTCGCTCGTACGTCGTCCGTTTGGATCGTAACGGAGGACAACCACCGGGTTAACAGTAACTATGATTGTGTTTGGACTGTGCATAGTTAAAATTTCTGGGTGACTCTTTTTCACTACAGTCGACATAGTACCATCAACGCATAATCGTTGTCCAAAGTCAAACGTTTCAAACATGGGATTAAATACCGGACATTCAAGGGGTCGACTACCGGTGATGGTTTTCGCGAGTCTCTGGTTTGTTCATGGAACCAGGGCCTGGACGTCGACTAATCCAGCAGTGTGTGTTCCATCATCGAATACTGTATTGGAAATGGTTCGAACAAGAGGTCTCGAACAGCGACGAGAAGGGGCGACACCGACGGGTGGGTGTTGGTTGGTTGGTGTTGTAATTAGTTATTGTCAAGGCCGCCATGGATTGTCGATTTTTGTCGTTTGAAAAACAAATTGTCCACCGTAGAGCCCTCTGTCCCAAAATCCTCTCACAGACTTTTTCGTGTCGTTTCTTTTTTTTCACTTCTGAATAAGCACAGAAGGAGGAATGACGTTGTATTTAAAGGCTGCCGAAGATGGTGTCAGTGTGGGTGATTGTCCCTTTGCACACTTTGTTCGAATGGTATTGGAAGAAAAGGGATTGGACTATGATCTCAAACCATCGACGGCGAGTACCAAACCCAATTGGCTAGTGGAACATTACGAAGGCAAAATGCCCGCCCTTCGTCATCGCAAGGAATGCTACGTCGAAAGTGGAGTCATTGCCGATTATTTGGAATTTTTCTTTCCTGAGCAACCCTTGAAACCTGCATCGGATGGAGCCGTCTTGGATGGATTTTTTCCCGCCGTGGCCCAATATTTAAAAACCAAAGAGGGTGACGATGGAACCAAGTTGGACAATTTGAAATTGAAATTGGCTCAATTGAATGATCATTTCCAGACCAATGACTACGTGGATGGTGATGGATTCACCCTGTTGGATTGTCGATTGATGCCTCAACTCTATCACCTACGAACCGGCATTGAAGGATTCAAGGCCAGTGTTCCTGACCTTGCCACCGAATATCCTAACATCGAAACGTATTATTCCCTCTGTGAATCTCGGCCCAGTTTTGTAAAGACTCTTTATCCTGCTGAGACGGTTCTGTGGGGTTGGGGGAATGCTAGAAATTAAACGTTTTGATTAGGCTATTCTCAAACTGTCAGTAGATGGTACTAGATGTAGGATTGTTACAGTTAATGCAAATAAAAAATTACAATAAATATGCTAGAATTCAAACATTTTACATTGGGTTGCACAGTTTGCTGAACTATATAGAGTCACTGTCAATGGGAAATCGAAAAAACAAAAAAATTGAATGCCAAGTCAGAAAAAGAAAAGCCATTGAGAAAATGATTTCACATTCAAAACGACTCTTCGTCCGAGCTTGCATCCCTCGTTGCTTGTGACCATATCTCATCGGCGGCTACCGCCTTGGGAGATGTTGTCGTCTCGAGTGCATCAGGAGGATCCACGACTGTGTCATCCTTCTCAACATGGTGAGTGGCGACAGTATCAACAATGGATGGTGTTGCATCATCTTTCTCACCCTGTGTATTCTCGGCCGTTTCCGATGGGCTGTTCACCACCCCATCCTCTTTGGCGTCTTCTTCTATTGGCTCGTCAGTTTCACCATTCGAGGCTCCATTCTCATTTACCATTTCAAAATTCTCATCGCTAACCACTCCCTCATCCAATTCTGTTGAATCAGGGATCAACACCCCTTCATCCTGGTCGACGTCTTCCGTTAAGTAGTCCTCAACTATCGATGAGGGAGCTTTCGTCTCGTCGCTTTCATTCTTGGCCATCGACGATGACTCCTCGATCCCTTCCCTTTCATCGGCTCCTTTGGATTCTTCCACTTGCTCAGCAGCCGGTTCACTCTCTTCGGCTTTGGTGTCTGTCTCGGTAACAGCGTCATGATCGATTTCAGTTGTTTCTGGGAGCACAAAAGTTTCATCCTGGCCGATGTCTTGCCCAATGTTGTCCTCATCGATCGAGGAGGGACCAGGCGTCTCATCGTATTCATCCTTGGCCAAAGATGATGACTCCTCGATCCCATCACTTTCCGCAGCTACTTTGGATTCCTCTACTAGCTCAGAAACCACATCACTCTCTTCGGCTTGTGTGTCTGTCTCGGTAACAGGTTCCTCGGTTGTTTCAGGGAGCACAACAGCTTCATTCTGGCCGACGTCTTGCTCAATATAGTCCTCTTCTACCAAGGAGGGATCTTTCGTCTCATCGCCATCATCCTTGGCCAACGACGATTGCTCCTGAATACCTTCGCCTTGTGCATCTCCTTTGGATTCCTCTTCTAGCTCAGAAGCCACATCACTCTTTTCGGCTTGTGTGTCTGTCTCGGTAACAGGTTCCTGATCGATTTCGGTTGTTTCAGGGAGCACAACAGCTTCATTCTGGCCGACGTCTTGCGCAATATAGTCCTCATCTACCGAGGAGGGACCTTTCGTCTCATTGCCATCATCCTTGGCCAAAGAAGATGACTCCTCCAGCGCGACGCTTTCCGCAACTTCTTTGGATTCATCTAGTTGCTCAGCAGCCGCATGTTCCTGATCGATTTCGGTTTTTTCAGGGAGCACAATAGTTTCAGTCTGGTCGACGTCTTGCGCATGGTCATCCTCTACCATTGATGCCTGATCAGTCGTCGTTTTGTTCTTGTCCTGCGTTGAAGAATTTGACTTTTTCGCCCCTTCACTTTCCTTACTGCCTTTGGACTCCTTGGTATGCTTTGCAGCGTCCTCCTTGTCGGTGCCTTTCATGTCTTTCTCGATTTTTTTCTCAACGTGTCTTTCCTTTGAATCATGAGGCGAAACAACGACATCCTGGTCAACGTCTTGCGGCTTGACGTCCTCTACGATCGGTGAGGTACCTGCGGTTTCATCCTTCCTGTCCTTTTCCGTTCCAAGAGTGCTATCTTCAAACACTTTATCCTTGACCGTATCTCCTCCAACCCTCGAGGCTGCTACTACACCTTCCTTGTCCACATCGTCTTCGAGATTTGCAATTGGCTCAGCATCATTTTGTGCTTCTAAAACCTCTATTGTCACAGCCGCCACTACAGCACCAGCAACAACAGCCTTGTCTGCTTCGATCATGTTTTCATCGGTTCCCACTTCACCATCTATTTCCGTTGATTCAGGAATCAAAGCAACGTCGTCCTTGTGAACGGCTTGTGTCTTGTCGTCGCCAACTATCGACCTGGATTCTTCAGTCTCATCAAGCACTTTCGCCTGCGACGCAAGAACGTTTTCTACCGCAACGTCCTTGTCCGTCTCTGCTACTAAATCATCCAATAGTTCAGTAGCTTGAGCATCATTGTCGTCTGCCGCACGTCCCCCCTCCTCTTCAGTTAACACATTTAAACCTTGATCATTGTCTGCAACTTGATATAGAACCGCAACATCGCCGTTGTGACCTTCCATAGTCTCACTGTCGTCGAGTGGGACAGTTAGGACTTCCTTCGGGTCGTCGTCCGACATGTTCGATACAGGCACACTTTCGACAACCTGCATTTCCTTTTTGTACGGAACGTCGTCTCGATCTAAGATGACGGCTGCTGCAACAGCCTGTTCTTCATCAGTCTTTGTTTCCAAGTTGTCCGCCCCCGTATTGCCATTGACACCTGCTTCCTTATCCTCGGAGCTTTCCGGGGAAGATTTTGGAAGTTCCCTATCAATTTCATGAAAAACAACCCGAAGGGACAAGATTACCATACTGCAAACCACAATGGCAATTTGTGTGCTAGTTACCCAGACAAAGCCAGTGGTGCCCTGGTAACACATGGCCTGATACACACCTTCATCGTAAAGTGGGTACCAGTTGGCACATTCGAGATATACGTGAACTTCGTTCATTATATCAGACAATTCACAGACCGAGGTGGTAACGTAGTGAGTGGCATCGACTGCTTTAAAAACCGACTGTGACCCGCAAGTAGCGGCAATATTTTGAAAATCCAAACTTTGTAAAGCGGATGCCGCACTGTGGAAGAAATATGTCAAATATGCGACAAAGGTCGCAATTTCGGTAGCCGCTTGGCCAAGCGGGCATCCTGTGGAAACGTGAGAATGGATCGTGAGTTCCTCAAAAGGGGTTGTTTGCAAAAACAACCTTGGCAATTGATGCAGCAGCTTATGTACCTGATACATAGAAAATGACTGACTTGTAGATAAGTGGCGAAAATGAGCTTTGCATCCTCTGCATGAGAGCTTGAAAGTTGGCGTCCGGGCTGTCGTAACAAATGTCTGCCAGTCCTATACTCCCAATGACAAACACCATAGCAAAGATCCAGCTCAAAAAGACCAGCAGCACGAAGCATGGAATGATAAAAATGTTGCGACAAGAGCATCGGGATGTTTTTGTTGGTGGACGTATAGCACGGTAGATAAAAAATAGACTGACCAAGGCCGTTACCAAGGAAAACACCAACGAACACCAGAATGCCCACTGGAAGGTTTGACTGGGATCCTTGATTAGGAAGGCTTGGTGCAACCCATTCTGAACATAGTCATAAACAGCCACTTACCTCATATCACTTATACTGCTGGCGAATGCTATACCGTCAAGAAGATCATTTTTACTGCGATTCATCTGGTCATAGATTTCGCTTCTGGTTGCAGAAAGCAGGGCCATAAATTCTACCACGCTGGTGTAATTCTCAAGAATTCCATCGAAGTTGCAACTCTCCACATCAGTGATATTTGTGCAAATAGGCTGGAGTATTTCTGGACATATTCCACTGATGGCTTCCCAGGCTGCCTTTGTTTCATTGTTCAGCTGTTGATCAGTGTAAAGAACACTATCAATTAACGACACGCCCTCCTCCATTAACCCGATCGCATAGTTGACAACATAGTCGACTCCGTCCAAGGTATCGATTAAGTTGTTTGCTCTGTAGATGGCAGAAATGTTTAGCCAAGCACTTCGTGTTTGCACATTGTTGGAATTTTACTTACCCCTTGAACGAGAGCAGGATGGCATTGATAATGATCCCTAGCCCTGCAACGACTACCAGGGCCTTCATAATGGTACGGGCGCGGATGATTTTGTTATATTTCCGTTCCCAAGCAGTGGGCGTTTCTTCTACTTTGTTGCCGTCGCCGTTCGCATCTTCCTCTGTAACTGGATTCGGTGGGAGGGGAACATGTCTGCCCGATAACCAGCCGACGCGATGAGGACCCATGCATTTAAATGCGAGGATAACAAGGCACCACACTATTGCTATGGAGAAAATGAGTATACTTGAGGCCAGGAGCCCCCGCAGGTAATCTTCACTCTCACTGTTGGTACCACTGATCAATAATGTAATGTTGTTCGTGTGTCCAAAGCGAGCCGAACGGAGGTGCCAGTAGCGAATGCCTGCAGTGTTGTTAAAGGGGTACGTCTGGAATACATCTTCGAAAACGCCTTGAAAGGTACAAGACATGTTGCTCTTGAACCTGTCGAGTAGAAACCGGTATGATGAATGGTTTGCAACAAACGGTTCTTTGCTTACAGTTAGCGAAGGTGCTTATGATGGAGAAAGTGGAACAATGCAGATTGCAGCACCACTTTTGAATTGCGATTCTTGATGTCCAAGTGGTCGTGTCTGTCTGGGTTCTGTACAATTATACACGTCTCCCTGTCCCCCGTCCGGCACCAGTACCGGGTACATACAAAATGCCCGGGTTGTCTCCGCCTTCCGAGTGCCGAAGTGGTACAATTCTAACTGTAAAGACTAACTGTGATTCTATGACATCGAATCTGGGACACAAAACAGTCGTATGTGACATATGCCTGCCCGTTTCATAAAAGAGAAGCCGAACTCCCAGCAATAACGACAGTGGTTCCATGAGAAAATAGCGGAATCGAATGAAAAGTAAGTAGTGTACATACTTTACAGTTATCTAGGTCTTCTAACAACCCCAAAATCTATAGGCAAAAACGAAGTTCATAGTGAACAAACATTGAAATACTGTTACAACATGTGTTGGACGTCCTGTTCGCATCAACACGGTAGTAGATCTTTATTTCGGTTCATCTTTCGACGATTCCAAATAGATATCTTCCGATGCAACAGTATCATCATCTCTATAAATATGGTTGGCAGCAGGGGAATTGTCATTATTGGAATCATCGTCGTCACCAGGAGCTTGGTCGTAGTCCACGAACTGTGCATCTTTTGTAGAATCGTCCAGTGATGTTATCTGTGCCTCGTAGACGCTAGAGTCAGCTACGTCAGGATTGTCACTTCGTGCGCCCTGGTTTTCCATGTTGGCTTCCTCAGCGACCAACGATGTCGGCTCGGATACTGCAATCTCTTGAAACACCACTCGTAATGTCAAAATGACCATACTGCACACAACAATTGCAATCTGCGTGCTTGTCACCCAAGCAAAGCCACTTGAGGCATCATAACACATGCTCTGGTAAACACCTTGCTCATACAATGGAAACCAGTTGGAACACTCCAAATATATATAAAGTGCCTTTACCAGATCGGCAGCTCCACAAACCGAGGTTGAGACTAGTCCCGTCGCCGCTCGGGCAGCGGTCCCTTCGCCGCATACATTGGGAATGTTTTGACCGTTCAAGTTTTCCATGGCAGCCTGGATACTATCGAATACAAGCACCAAAAACTTGAGAAAATCAACCGCCTCGGAAGGAATTAGATTCACCGGACATCCTAAAAATCACAGAAATGAGAGAGCTTTGTCAGTAACAGGGACATGCAGCAGCCTGATTGTATTCTCTGTATGTCGTACCTGAGATATAAAATACGACTGATTTGTAGACGAGAGGCGAAAAGATGTTTTCCATCCTGGCCATAAGAGCTTTGATGTTTTCATCAGGGCTGTTGAAACACATATCTGCCAACCCTATGCTCCCAACGACGAATACAATGGCGAACGTCCAGCTCAAAAAGACAAGAAGCACAAAGCATGGAATGACAAATACATTGCGAAATGTGCATCGCGATGACTTCGTCGGCGGCCATATTGCCCGAAAGACAAAAAATAAACTCAAGATGGCGGTTGCCAAAGAAAAGACCAAGGAACACCAGAATGCCCACTGGAAGGTTTGACTGACGATTGAAGGCACGAAAGAAACTCGTGAGTATGCTATCCCATTCCCCATCGCCAACGGTTTCCGTGCCAACTCACCTGATATCTCCAATACTATTTGCAAAGTCTATGGACTCTAACAGATCGTTCTTACTTTGATTCAGTAGATCCATCACCAAGGACCTGGTATTGGCAACAAAACCAAGGAATTCTTGCACGCCAGTTGAATTGCCCAGAATTCCTTGGAAATTGCAACTCTCAGCGTTTGTAATGTTGGTGCAAATGGGTTCTCTGACTGCTGGGCACATGGAATTGATAGCATCCCATGCATTCTTGGTATCATTGACAAGTTGATCTTGACTATATATGACTTGGTCAATCAACAGGACACCTTCCTTCATTAAGCGAACAGCTTCGTTGATGACTGCGTCAGCCCCATCCAGAGTCTGGATCAAGCTATCAACTCTGAAACATTGGGGGAAAAGTACAATGATAAGCAATAAACACGTCTGTTGTTTTTCATCTTTTTTTTCGATACGTACCCTTTGACGGAAAGCATAATGGCGCTGGCCACAATTCCCAATCCTGCAAAAATCACGAAACCCTTCATAATTTTTCGTGATAGCATTTGTTTCTTGTACCGTTGTTCCCAGATTCTCGAGGCTTCTTGAAACTCTTCCTCTTTGGCAAAGGATTCTTCTACCGGTTTGGGCGGAAGAGGGACGTATTTGCCTGATAACCATCCAACACCATACGGTCCCAGACATTTGAAACCAATCAAGATCAGGCACCAAAGGACCGCCAGCGAAAAGATCGTAATACTAGAAACAAGTAATCCTCGCAAATATTGTTCCGCGTCACTTTGCGATCCTGAAATTAACATGGTAATGTTGTTGGTATTGCCAAATCGTGCCGAATGCAAATGCCAGAAACGAATACTGGCAGTGTTCTGAAAGGCATCGGGATCAAAACTACCCTGAAAGATCGTTTGAATGTTACACCTTTCTTCTGTCATTTTTCTTTTTCAAACTACCAAAAGACTCTTAACAAGTAAGGTTGATCGTCCGAAAGAGTGCTGCGATCAAAAAATCAGGATGTTTCGGGAGCAATGGCAAATGATGAGGATTGTGCTCGCGTGTACCGGTAGTACATGTTTGACCGCTTCCGAATGCTTGTGCACTGCTACTTATGGCGAATGCGTGGCATTTGTCCAGACGACTTTTCCGACCAAGCGCCAAAAAAGAATACTACTACCGGTAGACGGTACCAGTAGAGCATGAGGCATGAGGCATGAGTCGTGCCAAACACTGTATGTCTGTATCTAGGTACCCAAGGTATGGTGAAACTACCTGTAGGCTCGTACGTACGGTGAAATACGCTAGCAACAAGGCTATTCTGAAGTCATAACATACAATGTAAAATGGCCTGGTTCTTTTGATATCTTTTCGCCTTCTTCTATAACGTGTGGGTTTGAGTTGCTTGTTCTTGGTTGCCTATATTCCCGGCACTCGTTTGAAAATGACAACTGTATCTGGCAAGTTTGTTCCTGCCGTCTACCAGGGTTTTGTGGATGCCATTGGCAATACTCCCTTGATTTATTTAAAGGGACCATCGCAACGAACCGGTTGTTCGATCTATGGCAAGGCAGAATTTTTAAATCCGGGCGGGTCCGTCAAGGACCGAGCAGCCAAATTTTTGGTGGAAGGCTTGGAACGGGATGGAAAGATTCAACCCGGTGGAACGATTGTAGAGGGTACGGCTGGTAATACCGGAATTGGACTTAGCTATGTCGCCAATGCCAAGGGCTACAAGAGTGTCATTGTCATTCCCAAAACTCAAACCCAAGAAAAAAAGATACATTACGTCAAGCGGGTGCTACTCTCATTGAAGTAGATCCCAAACCATACAAGAGTCCCAACAATTACATCAAGTTATCGGGTCGGCTAGCCGAAACCTTGCCCAATGCTTGTTGGGCGAATCAATTTGATAATGTCGATAATCGTCGAGCTCATTATGAAACCACCGCACCCGAGATTGTGGCACAATTACCAACCGTGACGGCGTTTTCCTGTGCTATTGGAACGGGTGGAACCTTGGCAGGATGTGCCATGTATTTTCGTGAGCACCATCCGCATATTAAAATAGGCCATACCGATCCTTGTGGCGCCGCCTTGCATCGATTTTATAAAGATGGTGAGCTCAAGGCCGTGGGAGATAGTATCACCGAGGGCATTGGTCAAGGTCGAGTCACTGCCAATTTAGAAGGGTTTGTACCGGATTATACGTTCGAGATTGATGACGCCGCGGCTATAAAGGCATGTTTTGAATTGCTGCAAAGTGAAGGGTTGGCCTTGGGAATGAGTTCGGGTATCAATGTGGCCGGAGCCGAACGATTGGCTCAAGAATTAGGTCCTGGGAATGTCTTGGTGACCATTTTATGTGATTCGGCTTCGCGATATCAAGGAAAAATGTTCAATCGAGAATTCTTGCGTTCCAAGGGACTTCCGGAACCAGATTGGGTCGATCCCCAATTACCCGACGAGATTTCCAAGGCATTGGAAATGGCTCAAGTCACGGAAGAGTAGTGATGAGATTATGTTATTCAATGAATATGGATTTCTATAGACTGACTGTGAGAATAAAATGCGTAGAAAAGTATAGTTGATAGTGAATTGGAAGGAAAAAGTTGGAATTGATGCTTCTGTTAGTGTACTTAGTACAGTAGTCTTGTCCAACGCGGTTCTTGCACACAGGATAGAGAGTGTCCACGGTAGTCAAATAGTATCCATGCTATACTAAAACTGATAATCTAGTATCCATGCTATACTAAAACTGATAATCTACTTCACTGTTAGATATGCCCCCTTTTTTCCCATGTTCATCCCCAAACACATCCCCTGTGCACGATTTATGCATATACATATAATGGATAATAAAATGAAATACAGAAAAAAAGACCTCAATCCAACATGCATTGCACACAACCCCGAAAATGGCGCAATATACCTTGGTTGGTCATGAGCTCTTGTGGTTTGTCCCGGAGAATACTATTCTCATCCCCATAATCCTCCAATGCCATGGCATTGAGTGGTGTACGATCTTCCGACTTTGGTTGTCGCCATCGTTGATTATTATTCGTTTGGCGTTTTCGTAATTCATGCTGACGAAGCTCCCGTTGTATCACCGATGCTCGTTCCAATCGATGTTCAATCTTAGTCTTGATGTGGAGTGGCGATTCCTCTATATCTGCCGACGACGGTGGTGGAAGTGGTGTGTCGCTGTTGTTGTTGGTTTGTATGGATTGATTTCGACTATGGGTACCCTCACTCCTTGCTTTGGTTCCATTGGAATACTTGAATGTTGGTTGTGATTGGGTAAATAATTGATCATACTCCATGGCAGCCGCTGCACGAGCTCGTTCAGAACGTGTTGGGCGCGATTTGGGTTGTTTCAATTTGGGAATCGAGTTATTGTTCTTGATGTTGGTATACTTGTTGGGCGTGACATCATGATTCCACGGATTGTCCTTGTTGTTCAATTGAAAGGCATCACCATCCCATCCCGACATGAAATCTTCCCCTCGACCATTCCAGTCTTGTGGACTGGTATGATCGGCTTCACTTTCCACGGAAGAGAGACTTTGGAAGGATGGATCGGATGATTCAGAGAATGTCGGCGAAGTGATTCGTTTTTGTTTTTGTTGTTGATTAGTCGAAGTGGTATGGGTCGTACTTTGGGTATTGCGCATGGCTGGATATGCATGGGGGTTGAACGATTGACGAGAGGTTGTGGAAGTTGATGTCCCTTCTGATAATGCAGCCGCTGCCATGAGGGTTCGTTTTAGAAACAAGTGGGGTGCCGCCTGGGTTCTCCCGTCCATGCTACTTTCATAGGTGTCACTGAATGCTTCCGTCATTTCTATGACTTGTGCCACTCGTTCTTTTAACGAAATTTGGGAATCCGGTGTTGCCGTGGTAGTAGTGATGGACTCTTTCGTAAACGGGGATCGGGCTCTGTCCATCAATACGTCGGGACTTTTTGTAGTCGATGTAGTTGCAAACAGTCTCGTTGGTGTCATCGGTCTACTGGGACTTTTTGATTTTTGTACACTCATGGCTGATCGAGTCGAAGTCGAATCCATGGAAACATCCATTGTGGTGGACGATCCTTTGGCTGAATTACCCCCCAGACCTACCCCTTCACCAGCAGTAGTCAAACCCTTGACCAAGGTTTGCTCTTCAGGAGTCAAATCTCGTAAGATGTAATTATTGTATTGTAATTCATCCAAGACCAGAGCGATTTCTTCTAGGTACCTTAAGAGTTGTACCAGTTGTTCCTGGGATCGTTTGCGTAACAGTTGTAGAGAGGGATCGTCCGAAAAGTATTGATCATGAGTTGGCAAGACGATACTCAGAAACTTGACAAGCCTATTTCCGACCAAATAACTTTCTGCCAGTTCCAATTCATTCACATTCTTCCGAATCGAGGTACTTAGAAACTTTTCCAAAACCTACAATATAAATATATAAGGTTGTGAACAAGAATTTGGAAAGTGGTGTTGTAGAAAAAAAAGGATGAGATGATGATTTTCACCAAAAAAGGTTTGGGGTATCAATGCCCTACAACCATGTACTTACTCGTTCCGCAACACGATAATATCGTTGAATGGAACAAGTGTTGGTAAGTTGAAATGTACCTCCTCCCTTTTCTTCATCTTCCAATAACAACATGGCCCGTACACGTTTTCCATGTTTGCGCCATTCCAATGCGTCGGCCGATGACTGAGCAAAGAAATTGTCGTTGTTGTTACCAATACTGGTAATAGTAGTATTGGAAATGGAGGCAACGGACCCAGCCGAGGATGGTAGCGTGCGGGTACGGGGAGGAGGCGGTGGAGTTACGGGGACAGAAAGCATGGTCTTGGTTCTTGGTGGTGGCACCCTTGGAGATGCCGAATGAGAGGGTGGTTTCAGTGGGCGGATGATTGTGTTGGCGTGGCTAAGGGTCTTAGGTGTGGGACTGGTAGAACGCTGTGTAGAACTCATCACCGATGAAGCCACGGAATGATTGGTATGGGTAGCAGTGTCATGATCATTCCGGAAATTGGCATACTGCACAGCTCGGGTATAGCGACTTTGGGCCAATGGAGGTCCGATTGCGGGAGAAGAAGACGGCGGGGGCAACGGAGAAGGCGAACGAATGCGAGTTGTGCCGACACCTACACCTGGTGTGGACATTGTCCCTGCAGTCTCCCAAGAAGATGGTTGGAAAATAGATTGCGACTGTTGACTGCTAGTACCGGTATTTATATCAGTTCTGGTAGGTGTAGACGATTGGGGCTTGGACGACATGAAAGAAGGCTGTTCGCGTTGCTGGATTTGTCTAAAAGTCGGAGACTGGGATTGCGCCAGGCCGCTAGTGTGAGCCCCAAATCTCTGATCCAGCAGGATAGTGTCCTCGTTGATCATGCTGAGACTGCTGCTTGGCGGCATGCTGTCTTTACCGGTACGGTCTTCTTCGACTTGACTTGGAGTTGTTCCAACTGCCAATTCCACTGCTGAAAAAACGCCACGTCCTGCTCTCAATTCAATATTTCACTGCACGCTGGTAGCACTACCCTTGCTCTTCTCCTGTGAGTTGCTGTGTTTCCTGTTTGCTGTTGCCTTTTGTAACTATCGGTAGTTCAAGCGCAACAATTTGCAGAGAATCTCCGTTTCGCGCCGACGAGGCCAGGAAAAAATCTTGGAGGGAAGGAACTTATTTAGGATGCTCTAGCGGTGGATATTTAACAAGAATGGTTTTTAGGCAGTCGGACGCGGGAAATGCCCAAAAACATACTAACGTTAGTAAGTGTTACCGTAGTGAGACTTGAACGGAAATAGCCTAGTTAAGAGACCCTGTCCTAACGCGACCTTGGGAATTTTTCGTTGGGATACCATCGTGTCTCATTGGTTCACAGTCAGCGTCGCTATGGCAAACAATGGTGGAAGTGGTACGCTAATGAGATACCGATACCAGATACGTACCTCCTTCGGTATCCCCCCTAGAAGTTACCAAAATCACAAAATCACACTGACGGCCACAGCTTCCAGGGTAGTACTTGTACTGTATCGATGTGAAGGCAGCGTCCCGGCTTCTACTACGGTAGGACCTGGAATGATTACAACTACCGTACCAGGTACTAACGTTAGTATAATATGATTCCTTCACCAGCAACAGCCAATGGTTTGCACATCACTCACCGTTATTTACAGTTTGGCACAAAATACCGAGTACGGGTGCATTGGCGCGCCGCCATGGAAGAAAGAATGCATGACGAATATGGTGATAAGAGCATCTCCACCGCTAAGTACCATGTAGTCACTTGAGCTCTCTGGGCAGGATTTTCTACCTCATCCAAACCAAGAGTATCCGGTAGTAAAGTAAACTAAAGTCAAAGTGAACACCCCCTGAGCACAGAACACGAGTACAAGTATGTGAGTCAGTCTAAAGTTCTCTGCAAACTGGTCTTGTGTCAAACGAGCAGGCATATAAATTGTACGACTACATGTGCCAATCATCCATCCCAACCATCCGATTTACTTAATACCAGTGGATTTTGATCGTAATGACCTCTTGAACTATGGGTGTGCTTGCAATTGCCAGCCGTCTGGACCCAAGATTGGGCAATACGCCACAGGAAAGATAATATCAGATGATAACGGTCGAACGAAGCCAATCCCGAACCGCCAGTCACAAGCATGGAGGGTTTTTGTGTTTTTTTGTGTTGCGTTTTATTTTGGACGCAACAATCCAGTCTGCTGCGTCGCCTCTGTGGGCTTCGCACTTTCAACAAATCACAGTCAACAAGGCTCTACACGACCCCCCACTTTTCACTTCTTACTACTACAACCATCACTAGTGTTCAAGTTGTGAGCTTGATTAAAAACACAAAACCACTTGCGACTGATTGTGTCAAGGTATTTTTTCTGGATTGTTCGCCGAAACTAAGCTACCAAGTACCGTAGCAGTCAGCTTAGGAAAACAACAATACACATTACTAGGAATCATTTACGATTCAAACGCATTAGGGGGATAGGGTCATGTCGCGTACCAACGACTCGTTGGAATATGATGCTAGTTTTCAATTGAATGATACTAGTGATAGAATAACGGGGGAAGATAGTTTATCGGATTGGAGAACGGGCGAAGATTCCTTGGAACTTCCCTTTGGAGGTTCCACACACAATCCACAACTACTCTATGCTCCCCTTTCCAATACCAACGAGACGGATTGGTTTACCGACGAAGATGGCGACATGTTTGCCACACCCCAAGACCTAAGGCCGCAACTTGCGACTCAATTAATAGCCACCAGGGAAGTCAAGGAAGAATCCATGTCCTCGTTTGCCTTGCCAATGGATTTGGATGATCAAGATTCATTTGATGAGAATGATATCGGTGAGGAATTCTTGAATGATACTATTGAGGAAGAAGATCGACCAAAATCAATTCGATTTGCCGAGACGATTGCGACTCCATTTGAAGAGCCACAATATCCCATGAACTATTCCAATTCGGATGGCAGTCTTGGACTCTACGATGATTTTGCCCAACCCTTTGGACAACGATCATTGGATGAAGAATCGGAAGGATCCATCGATTTGGGAATTGATGATGCTTCCATGAGCGTTGATCGGGATGATGATGATGATGATGACGATGATCTTGAAACCGAAGAGGATGACACGAAACGAAATGTGATTTGGGCAGCCAGTGGCGCTGGACTTTTGGCAGTTCTTGGATGGGGTGGACGTCATCTCTTGAGTTTATTTCAAAAAGGTGGGGAAGAAGATGATGCTGCGGCGGCGGCGCATCAAGTGGGGAAGGGGGGGCACATGCACAAAATGCAGCAACTGTACCAGTCGGGGATCCAGGTGCGAGCTTGTCGGCGTCAACAGCCAATGCATCACAATCGCAATCGTTTTTTGCAGCTGGAGTTTTACCAGGAAACGGCGGGACCGGTATGACGGCAATGCAGTAAGTGCGAAATAATCTTATGAGTGAATGGGAGAGATAGAATCTTCAAACGTCATGCTAACAAGAAAACTTCGTTTCTTTTTTGTACCATCCAGAATGCAAGTCATGCAAGGCATGGCAACCACTGCCGCTGGGAACGTCGCTGGATCGGCTGCTGCAGCTACGGGGACATTTGCCGCATCGGCAGTCATCGCAGGGGCGGCTGTGGGGGCAACTGCTGTCACAGCCACCACCGTGGCAGCCATTGCGTCGGCATTCGTAGGAGTTGCTGGTGTTACGACTTATGGTGGAAAACTCTTTGCCGACAGTGTCGGTTCGGTGCAATCATCCGCCGACTCTGTGCCCAACTGCGCGCCCAACGCCATCGTCAGGCCTGGTTTTGCTCTTTTAACGTTTATCAATGACGACTTTCCAAGTGCTGCACAAATGTCGACCATGTTTCAAGATGCCTACAACGCTGCAGCGGGATGTAGCGAAGCATACAAACGCATTGCCGTTCAAGCTACGATGGAGTCACAAGAAATGAAGCAATACGGACCCGATGTATACATCGATACTTGGTGGTCAGCGGAAATTGCCTGTGTCCCCGATTGTCCTACCGAGCCATTGTTCGGAATGGCCTTTCTTCCACCGCAGCGATACCTGGAATTCACAGAAGACACTTCTAGGCGAAAACTGCAAGACACCAATGTGACACTCCAAACCAATATGGCCAAGGGAGTCGATGCATCCATCAAGGCTTCAACTAGTGGGGTCAATCGTCTTGCCAAGTTCAGCACCACTGGCTCGGCACCAAATGGATTATCCATACCCCATGCAATTAACACTGTCTATCTGCTCGACTTTCCAAGTGATCCTCCCAGTTCGCAGCCATCCTCGTCCGATTCTCCCACGACAAGGCCCAGCTCGTCGGCAAGTCCGACCCGTGCGCCTGTCCCAACGATTGATACGCAGGGACCGACCTTTTCGCCTACAACAATTCCTACCGGACCGTTACCAGCCCCGAGTATCAGTCCCCAAGGCCCTAACATACGACCAACAGAAGCTCCGCAAACAAGCGTTCCCACCTTTTTTCCCACAAAAGAAAGCATGGCTACAACAACAAATCCAAATCCGATTGAGACGACGCCAACAGCTCCATCGGTCACGGCGCCAACACCTGATCCTGCCATCGGAACATCACCAAGCCAGCCTGCAGACGTGTCGCCAACACAAGCACCAGCTCAGGGTTCCTCGACACTGGACCCCGCTGTAGCACCAACTTCCGGACCAATTACTGGGCCATCGACAGCCCCAGATCAAAACTCCCTGTCAGCAACGTCAGGTCCCGTGGGAACTCCAACTCTTGGTCCAGGATCGACAAGTCCGAATGCTATACCAACTCAAGATCCAGCAACAACATCAAGCCCAGTCGCAACACAGGGCCCAGCAACGGCAGGTCCGGTTGCAACTCTGGGACCGGCGACTACCGGACCAGTTGTAACCCCAACACAAAGTCCAGGAACTGCAAGTCCAGTTGTTACACCATCTCAGGGACCAGCAACGGCAGGCCCAGTTGTTACACAAACTCAGGGACCGATAACAGCAACTCCAGTTGCCTCGCCAACTCAGGGACCTACAACGCCAAGTCCGCTTGTAACACCAACTCAGGGACCTGCAACCATGGGTCCAGTAGCATCACCCACTCTGGGCCCCGCAACGGCAAGACCAGTTGGCACACCAACGCAGAATCCAGAAACAGCAAGCCCAATCGCAACACCAACTCAGGGCCCAGCGACATCCGGTCCAGTTGTGACACCAACTCAAGCTCCAGGAACTGGAACCCCTGTCGCAACACCGACTCAAAATCCGGCCACAACTGGTCCAGTTGCATTACCAACTCAAGGCCCAGCAACAGCAACTCCAGTTGCATCACCGACGCAGAATCCAGCGACAGCTAGCCCTGTAGCAACAGCAAGTCAGAGTCCTGCAACAGTATCTCCAGTTGCCGGTCCGACTCAGGCTCCAGCTCCAACTACGGCAGGTCCACTTGTGGCTCCAACGCAAGGTCCAACGACAGCTAGTCCAGTTGTGGGTCCAACGCAAGGGCCAACGACAGCTAGTCCAGTTGTGGGTCCAACGCAAGGGCCAACTACGGCAAGTCCAGTTGTGGGTCCAACGCAAGGGC
>SWEM01000265.1:0-40417 GCA_019593585.1 Nitzschia palea | reverse complement strand
TTACGCATTTCTTCCCCTCCCTCTGTATCACCTTCATCGCCCTTGTCATCACCATCAAACTGTCGACTTGACGACGAACTACGACGTAGGGCTTTTACGGCATGTTGCCTTCGTCAACTTGAATCTGGGATTTGGATCCTGCAGTTCGAAAAACAGCTATCGAGCCTGCTGCTTCCCTTTTATCGAGGCCTAACATATCGTTACGCATTTCTTCCCCTCCCTCTGTATCACCTTCATCGCCCTTGTCATCACCATCAATGTCATTGAGCAACTGACGTGCTTTTCGCATGTTGCCTTCGTCAACTTGAATCTGCGATTTGGATCCTGCAGTTCGAAAAACAGCCATCGGGCATTCTGTTATGCTCTTATTGAGCTCAAGAATGTTTTTGCGTCGTTTTTTCACTTTGTTTCCGTCACCTTCATCATCATCATCAAGGTCACTAAACAACCGGTGTGCTTTTCGCATACTGCCTTTCTCAAGTTGCATTTGACATTGAGATTTGGAGTTTGACATCAAAACCGCAAAACCAAATTGTCATTGACGATACAAGTACCAGGTACAGTGGGCAGTACCTATACCAGGTACCAGGTACGTGCCTATATGGGTATGGATCATTCCCGAAAACACATAGGCTCATAGTACACCATAAAACATACTAACATTAGTACCTCGGTGTAACACATTGTATTGACGTCACTTGGTCAAAGTAGTCGTATTTGTTTCTTTTGCCGTGGAAGTCGAGGTGGCTGAATCTTTTCGACACATGTACCAGGTAAAAGTACCAGGGCTGGCAGAGGTGGGTTTTTTTGGGTGGGTTTTTTTGGGTTTTTTAAAAAACCCAACTTTTCGCGATAAAGTAGAAATGGGTTGGGTTTTTTTCCAAAGCGTGTTTCATGGTGTTTCGGTGTTTCATGTTTCTTCTTGTTTCTTTCAACTGTTAGATTCTCCAGTATTGGACTCTTGACGGTAAACAGTACCCACTATTGAGAGATATTGCACTGAAAGTGTTCAGCATGGCAACTTCTAGTGCTGCATCGGAAAGAAACTTCTCAATAAATGGATATATACATTCAAAACTTCGAAATTCATTGAAGGAGCAAAATGTTCAGAAACTTTTATTCATCAAGTCAAATGCCGCTCAACTTGGACAAGACTTTCTCACAATGGACTGGCAAGATTCTGTGGACGATGGCATTGATGTTGACGCAGATACTGATGACATGTCAGAATAACTAATAGACAGTACCTAGTACCTACCGGCAGTGATTACCAGTACTGATTTCTACTGGACTACCAGTAGAAAACAATGTCCTAAAAAACCCACCCATTTTTGGGTTTTTTATGGGTTTTTATTTAAAAACCCAAAACCCAATTACAATTCCCAAAAAAAGTAGGGTTTTTTCCTACCCCTCGAAAAGTAACCGGTTTGTGTGTTTTCGGGTAATGACCCAATGTTACTTGTTAGTACATGGCTTTATAGGGGAAAATGCGAGACAGAACTATGGCCATACATCTACAAGTGGTACCTGGTACACTACAGTCGTATTTCTTCAGTAGCCACTTTCGGTTCTTATCCGTAGGGTGATCACAACCACTACCGGTACTGTGGTACATTTAAAGTTTCGAGCGTATTGTGCGACTACAGTTGACGTGCTTATCCGCAACGAGAGGGTCAATCCATTCTTGTGCGGGATATGGCAGAAAATTTGCTGACTGTGAGTCTGTGGTTCTGGAAAATTGATTGACATTGTGAATCTCAAGTTTCAAACCGAAACTTTGTTTACGAGACTAGCTACCCACATCCCATGCTTGACTTTCAGTGTGAACAAGGACTTGACTCATCCGTCGGTTCTCAGCATCCCAACACCTTTGTTGATATCACGCCAGCTTGTTGGGTATTCTCGGTTGAAAAAGCCACCGCGAAGTGGAGCAAATTTGTGAAGCTCATATTTCTTATCAATGGTGGCATAATAATACGAAGCCGGTAAGACCCCATCCTTGTATCCGGGAGCTTTATCCATCTGAGAGTGATAACCACGTAAGCGAGTGATGTAACCCGTGAACGTCGAAAACCAACATCCGAAAAAGATACGACCTCGACTGGCAATAAGCTGATCTACCATACCAAAATAATTTGTATTGACACCGTCCAATAGCGGCAGAAAATCATCCAAGAACAACAGGTCGTAATGCTCGCGGAGAGGGTCAAAAAACCTTTTGTCGCGTTCGTCCGTGGCGATGAAAATTGTAGTATTGGGTGTAAGCTCGTCCTTGGAGTTCTCATAGATTTCCTCTGCAGGGATCCTAGTTGTCTTGAATTGGAAATCACCACGCCTGACATGAAAACTACATCGAACAAGCGTTACTTGGAACCTGCAGGGCTAACAAAGATGATAAACACGTTGGTTGTACTTACGAGTCGAAAGCTCCATCAGAATTTCCTAAAGGATCACGTTTACGAGCATGTGCTCGAATGGCAGCAACTACTCTCGCCCTGTGAATCAAGTATAAATGATTGAATCGTGAGAAAACAAATTACTCACAGTCAATTACGTTTTGTTTGATATCGAATTGAAACTCACGCTGCACATTGAATTTGATCTATATATCTGTGTTGAATGTTTCCAAGGGTGAGATTCGAGTCGCTACGATAATTGTGATGTCAACTGTGGCTTGCAAACTTGTTTACCTGACGTGGTCCCTGATAAAGCGCTTCATGAACAAGTCGTCCTTCCAATCCTCAAAAAACAAAAAGCCATAAAAATGGACCAGTAGTCGGAGCTTCAGTTTATGATTACATTGAAAATGTAGCGCCTTGGCTGTTTGCATTTCTTCATCGTAGACACAAAGCTTCTTTCGATTAGCCAACGTTTCTTCCAAACGTGGCAAGGGATCTGGGTTGTCTACAGCGACAGGATTGCCTAACGGAACTTTTGCTTTTTCAACAAGCTCTTGCAAGAAGGCAACGTCACGGTGATCACCAGAGGCTGGAAATGCCGGTAAACAGTCTCCCGGCTTCCAATCAGGGGTATAGGTCACGTTTCGTAGGTACTCCCTTAAGATATCATAGTCGTGCTGATCAATACCATCCCAGTCAGTTCGATTGCCAGGAGGAAACTCCACTTGGCCTGTAAACTTATTCTTCAGTTTTCCAGTCATAGCCTCAGTTTCAAGATATTCCTTCATACTGATAATGTCAAGTCCGATGTGCTCTGCCGCAATTTCTTCGATAGGATAAAAATCGATGAATGAAAAGTGACTTTTCTGTTGCTTGTGATCTTTTCCAAGTAGGTACATTTTCTTCTCAGGAGGCATCACAAGCGTCCGTCCCATGGCCAAAGCAAGTCCTAGTGTAGATTCCTTCGAGGGAGGTAGAGTGGCAATAATTTATCAGCATTTGCAATATATCGACAAAGTACCAACCAATCTGCTCAACTGACCATTGCTAAAGATACGTATAGAAAGATGAGTTGAATCAGCGAGTCCGATATAGTTCGAAGGCTGGGTCACCACTTACCCATTCTAATATTGTTCCACCCCCCTGTGCGCGAGGACCATGAGTGTTAGAAGTTAGAATATTGGATAGTAAAACGTCAGCAATTCCAGCATGGCCACATCTTACCTCCGTCTGGCTCGAACGTGAGATATTGTGTTTCAGTCGGGTTCTTGAATGGTGATACCCACTTTGCATCCGATGGGATTTCCTGCCAATAGACCATTTCTTGGGATTGCTGGGCGGGCGGGCCACCATAGGAGTCACAATTGAGTGTACCCAACGTAATGATTTGGTTTGACGTCTCATCATTTCGTTGTCGTGATGGAGAAGACTTGAAGTCATGTACAGCTTGTTGCAATGCTGTGTTGTGTGAATGGTCGATCCTTCCCGTTAAATGCAAAACGTTGAGACTCAACGAAATGACAAACCCTACACCGAAAATGGCAATGAAGAGATCATTGAGTCCCGTCCCTCCTGATTTACGTCTCTTCTCCGAAGTGGATCCTTTCCCTGTCAGATTGGGTACAACTGATTCTCCCATGTCATCAAAGACTGCACCAGACCGTCCCTTTGTGTGGGTACCAGGTGTATGCTTTGCAGCCAGGTATTGCTTTTAGGGTCAAAGGGTAACTCTACTATCTAACTAGGTACAAGGTACTGTTACCTTGTACCTGGTAGGGGTATTGCAAGCGGTACTCATAACTCATACCAGGTAAGTATACCTGGTACCAGCTATATCTGAGAAGTGCCTGGCCGTACATACGGTGCGCTGGCGGTATCCTTGCCAATCATTTTCCCTCCTATGAAACATTCCTCAAGGACAAGAACAGTTACCTGGTAAAGTAGCACAAGTAGGCGTTGCTTGAATTATTCACAGTCTCCGTACCCAACCAAGGTACCACAACAAAATTGTCATTGTGACCATTGATTCCACTAAACAGCTATAATGGGTGGCGGTGAAGGAGCGAAAGAACGAAGGAAGTTGAAGCGTTTGAAGAGCCCAACAACGAATCCAACTAAAAGTCCAGTTACCAAAGGGCCTTCACTGTCAGTTCCATTGGTGAAGACCAACCAATTCATAACCAAGAAATCTAATAATGTTCAGTCGAAAACAGAGCCACAAGCGAGAAAGGAGAAGAAAGTCAAGAAGCCAAAGCATTTGAAACGAAAACTGGAACAGTTGTCCCAAGACGACGAACAAACAAGGGAAATCATCTTGAAGGAACTGGTACAGTTCGAGGAAATCAAGTCGAAACTTGCGCAAAAGTCCAATAGAAAACGGCCAAAGAGTGCACACAAGGAAAACGATCAGAATGCGAGTAAAGCCACTTTCACCAGGGATGCAGATACACATATTGACCTTGATGCATTGCAAGCGAACCGGGACACGAACAATTCATACGTCGATAGCGAAGCCACGATGGCCCATAAACCAACAGAACAGGACAACAACGACGACGATTCAGATACAGAGGAAAAGTTGAAGAAGGTGAATGATGAGGCTCCTCGAAGAGAGCGGGGTCGTCGTCGTCGTGGTCGAACAGACACCGCCAAGCAAATATTGGAGACACAAGACGACGTCGACTCTGAGCACAATGACCTAGTAAGTAGCACTGATAAAAACCAAGTCCCAAGTACAGACAAAAAAGAAGAAGAAGGGAAAGGAAAAGATCAGAAACGATATTGTATTGGTCGAAAGCCTGTGACGGATTTTGTGATGGGTCAAAAGTATGGGGCGAAAGTAGTGTACGTAAAGGACTTTGGAGTCTTTTTCGATATAGGTTGTCATACGGACGCATTTTGCCATGTTTCCCGACTTCATGACGATTTCGTGAAGAATCCGCATGAAATGTTTAATGAAGGTGACGAAGTGGAAGTGCGCGTCGTCGAAATTGATCGAAAACAAAAGAGAATCACGGTAAGCCTTCAATCAGACGAGAGGATCGCGGATGAAAGGGCTTCTTTGGAGGCGAGAGCAAATCGCAAAACGAATAGGAAAGAATCGCGTCGGACGAGCACTAAGAATAACAGTAAACAGGAAGCCTCTCACGACAACAATTCCGAAGTCGAGAAAAAGAACGCAGCTGATGAACATGTTTCCGAAAAGGCCCACGTCGGTGATGGAAGAAAAGATGCCAAGGCTGTTCATGCCCAGGGACCCATGTCACAGCCTCCTGATGAACTTTCATCGTCACGACAGGCAAAGTCAGCTGCAGAAGACAAGAGAGCTCGAAAGCTTGCTCGCCGTGCTGCACGTCGGGAACAAGCCGAATAGTGTGAATTGACAGGTCAATCGTAGAGATAGCCAAGGCGACTATCGTTGTGCCCCAGACTAAAACATAAAAGTCAATCGTTTTCTAACTCGTGAAGACAATGACGAATCACTTCCATATTCCTACCAGGGTGATAAAAGAATGCATGATGCAGTATTCTGTAGACATCAGCGATTGCCATAATGAGTATCAAGGCACGTGCTGCACATCGCCTGATTTCATGAAGCGTCATTGATCCATATTCCCAAACGAGGAGGCAGCACTTCTTTCTATCAAATGGCCCGACGAAACTGATCCAGTTTTCTAATGCTAGTTTCAAGAAGGTGACAGAAAAGCCAACCTTCAAAAGGCCGTCAACGACGGAGTCATGCACAAAATACTTGTTGCCAAGTGGTCATAGTCGGAGCAAACAAATTCAACACAAGCTAGAGGATTCGCGTGTAATTGACAGCGGCGGTCAGTTCCCGATAATCTAGGAATAACGGTCTAAAAATGGTCTACCAGAAGCCTTAATTTCATTCCTTTGTTTCACCAAGTTTGCCAATCGCAGCGGGAAAAGGAAATCTAGAGTGATGTCGCTTACGTTAGTAGGGGTAGTTGATAAGTACCGTACCTGGTACCATGTACCAGGTACCTGGGTACGAGTACCAGGTACGAGGTATCACACGCCCCCACAGTCAAGCCAAAAGGCAATGCTTTTCATTCACTGTCAATGTTTTTTTAAAGTTGTTGTTACATGTACCCTTGTCCCTGGCGCTGCGAAGTTCTTGGTTTTGCAAAGTTTGCAACGATGAGGACTCCACTTTTGGAGCAAGGACTTAACAGTAACTCTAAAGTTACAACGATTCCTTCACGAAAGCGTGCCCGCAAGGGCACGTGTGCCCTGTGCACAACTTGTCCTTGCAACTACAATCGCGCGAGCAACTCCAACGCTGAAATAAGCAGTTTTGCGCGTTCCGATGCTGCCATTGAGAAGGCTTTGATACGGCGTGTCCAGAAACTAGAAAAGGCTTGTGAAGTCGATGAAGGTCGATTGGAGATCGCTCGCAGAAAGTTAAAACAGCATCGTCGAGAAATGTCGAAAAAGAGAGAAAGAAACAGTAAATCCAAACGTACAAGCACCTGTAATGAGACTCAGTTCTTTTTCCTACCCGAAGCAGAAGAAATGCTTGGTCGGGAGACATGTGAAGGCAGCCAGGTACTTCCTCCAGAGATTGTGAGAAGTGCCCAAAAAGTGATCTTTGCGGATACACCATGTACGTGTCAGCACTTGCCCATCTCAGTTTTGTCCTTCTTCGAACAAATGGCATCTGACAAAATTATTTATCGATTGCTTTATTGTTGCATTTCGCAGGTGTTCAAGGCACATTGACACAGCTAGGGGGATTTTCCACTAAGAGGCGACCAGTTGATAAAGTGGACGATTCAGAAACAAATGGAGTGGAAAATATTGTTGATGACGATACTGAAGAAGGAATTTTGGACAACGCGAAAAATTGTTCAAAGGAAAATGGTGAATGTCCACCTGAATATATGGAGTATTCAAGGGGTGCCGATTTTGACGGAAATGTCACCAGATTAGAATGGAAATCAGACTCTACAGTATCCAGCTCAACAGGATCTTTTTCGCTTTGGAGACGTGCTGCACAACGTCAACAACGAACCGAAAAGGAGGAATCGTCAACTCAGCTCTCTCAAGTCATCTCACGCAATCCAGAGCAACCGAGTTGTCCATGGGACTCTCTATTTCATGATGATGACAACCTGGATGAGAGTCAAAGGTCAGATCGAAATGGAATGGAAGAATTGGTAGTTCTTTTTGATGATAAGTTTGAATCAAACAGGGATTCTACAACGATCGATGGAACCAACTACAAGGATGCGCAACTCCAGGTGCATTTGTCTGATTTGAGCCAAGTTGCACACGACAAAACGACTGAGCTTATCTTGTCCTTGGAACAAGATCCTTCTAGAAGAAAGGTGCTAGAACGTGCCTGTCCCAACTGGAAGGAAAATCTTGCGTTTTGCATGAAGCAAACGAAGGAGGATGTCCGACTTGCCCTGGAGCGAGTCCAGCGTAAACGGAAACAAATGTTGGAATTGAAATGCAAGATTCTTGAAGCCTGGGAGCGACAAGATGCAGCCCTATGTTTCTTTGAACAGGGGCTTAATACGTCACTGACTCGATTCAGTCCTTCGCAACCAACCGATGATGAAACTGACTGTAGTGCTGGTCGGGGCTGGTTTGAGAATTTCGTTATTGACGAAGTTGATGAAGGAGGTTTCGATTCATCTTCGAGATGCAGAAACTAGGACGATCATGATGTTAACAGCAGTGAACATCATCAGAATGTCTTGACTTATTAGCTGCTTACTGTGATGACGGAATTCCTACTTTGAAGTCTTCTCCGGTGGAGTTGGATCAGATTATCTTCCAGCAACGCCACAGTTACTTTTCCCACTTGTGGAATGTATCGGATATCTGTTCTGTTCAATATACTGTCCTCGTTGACATTGGTGAACTCCGAAACATTGACCAAAGTGGCTCCGTACGAGATGTACTCGACGGGTATCTGATATTCTTCATGGGGAACTCCAGTGACGACGATGTGCGATTGCGCTAAGCAATCTGGCAAGGCAATAGTGCATCGTTGCAAACGGTCACCAAAAGGCAAGAATTTGATAACTGTTCGTTCGTCAATAGAATACACCGTCGCTCCCTTGGCTGCTAACATGGCTGCCAACGGTCGACCGATGATTTCGGAGCGATTAACTATTGACACCACTTGGCCGTACCACGATGAAGACTGCTCGTCCCAGGAATGATACCTCTCCAAGATGGCTTGCACAGATCGCGCGGTACAGGGAAGCACTGTTGGACAGGTATCTGTCCATTTTGTCTTTTGTCGTGGGTTATGATACCATCGGGTACCTCGAAGACCTTCCACATCCTTGTCTTGAGCAACAAGGTCGCGAAAGTGGCTATCATGAGTCTTATAATACACTCCGCTTAATCGGTTTTTGTAGGGTCCTTTTTGTGCTGTTGGAAAAATAGGGTAGAATACCAATATTCCGTCCACATCTTGATCTTCGTTGGCCTCGAGGATACTCTCCTTGACTTGGAGAGGTGAATCGGCTGCGCATCTCCACAATTCATAATTGATGTAATCTTCCCCGCAACATTGTGAAATGCGATCACTATATAACTCTGAATCCCGGCGGTATGGGCCGACATCTGCCAGTATTCCAATCAACTTGAGTGAATGATTCTGAGTGTATTTCCGGACGCGATTGCGAACTTCTAATGCCAAGGGAGTCACATCGACAAAATTTGGTGGGAGGACTTGTATGGGTGTAGTAGTGGGACTGCAATTACTTGAACCAATACGGGTAAATGCAGTGGCATCGGGTTGATGAGAGGGTCCGGGATTGTCGAGGTGAGTTGATGGACTTGTACTAACGTTGGTAGTTAATAGCGAACATGATGGTGGAAATGCTCTTCGTCGAAATGTCGAACGAGTCGCATTCCTCAACATATCACTGCCAATGGAAATCCGTTCTCGGAAAGAACCTGATTCTTGCTATAACTTGTGTATTTTGTACTCGTGTATGATGGCCATCACCTCGTTGATTCTTCTCTTGGCACTGTCACAGGCAGATAGTTCTCGATTCAATCGAGTGGAACCGAGAAAGTTTGGCGACCGTTGGTTTTCTGCTGAGGCGGGAAAATCCGGGTGCGAAGTTTCTATGCTGGTAAGAAATTTATCACGACTATTCTGGCGCGCACCCGACAAAAATAATAGTGTAGGGCGAGTGGGATGATTTTTCTGTCGAAACAATACTTACTGTTTCATCAACCCTCACAACCAAGCACAGTGACACTAGACATCAAAGCTCGGATCTGTTAGAACTGCTCATTCCTATGTGCACGGTTGCAACCATTGATGTTGTTCAAGGAAGATTCCAACGCCAGGAAAAAGGTCCCCAAGGCACACCTGGATTCGGGACAAAACCGAGCCGCCTCCCCCCTACACTCTTCGAGAGCATTGTGAATACTTGAAACTACAGCGAGAACATACGGATTCAAAATCCTACTGGTATTGTGACTGGACTTCCAAATTCGTCTCCACCAATAAGACTCTTGTCAAGGATGTAATCAAGGATTACTGTCAGCCGTTCAGAAGGCTAGCTGAGTTGCAAGATCACAATGTTGGAATTTCGGGCTTGTCGCCGCATACAGAGGATCCATTAGCTGTCAGAACAGTGTCGATACGATTACGTCCAGATGCCCAGCACTACCTTATTTTGCAGGCAGTTCATCAAGCATTTACAGTACTCCACGCCAACGAATACCACATAGTGGCAAGCACCCCTCAAACTTTTCAAGCGATTGGAGCGAACGGAAATGTTCCCTACATGATATCTGCTTTTGTTACGGTACACACAAAGTCGTTAGAACGCCGCTTGTGGATTCGTTTCTATCATGTCGAGTCTGTTCAGGTCTACTTGGACGACGAGGGATCTCCTCACGCCAACGACATCCGATCTCTACTTCAGCGAGCACAACAAAATAATATCTCCAAAATGGCACCTCTCCGCAATGTTCTTACCCCCATCAACACACAACTAGCTGAAGCTTGTGTTCTCGTTCAGTTTGTTCTCGATGGTGGACTGCAACCGTCGTTTCCATGTCCCGCACCAACTAGAGACGAAACAACTCGCTTTTTCCAGACAACTTACAGACCCTCGATTAGCGCATTGGAAGAAAACAAGAACTTGCCACGTCATAGAAACGTTGAGCGTTTATTTCCTTCCTTATCGAACGAGGACTACCCGATTTTACAAGAATCCTTCTCCCTGCTGGATCGAGTTTGGAGTGAGCTTGAAATGAACAAGTGCACCTACAATACTCTAGTAGAGGAGACTTCTCGTTTCGGGATGAGACCTTGTCAGGCTACTTTGGATAAAGATTTTTGCCACGCCTTGTCACAAATATCGCAACAACGAATGTTGCTGGATTTGCAACATCAAGTCGCTTCTGCCGAATCCATCTTGCACGATACTCTGAGCCAGTATCATGATTTTGAAACCCTTCTCATACATGTTCTACGCCGCAAATATAACATTCCCATTGAACAAGACATTTCTTCATCATTGGATCTAGGTCAGACCCCAGTCAAGATTCCACGAAGAAAACTTGCCGACTTTCCTTGGCATGATGATGTTAAGCATGCATTAGGGCAAGTCAGCCAACGGATTGCACAAAGTTGCCTTGTTGCATTCGATCCTCATCAATCAATTCAAATGGCTGATGACGCGGTACACCATGTCTTCACGGCGTTCGGAAAGCGCGATGACATGGACCAACAAGCTTTCTTGAAACAACGTAACCGACAGGCCATGATTCGTGTCGCTCAGCAGCAAGCTGTATTGAAGCGACTTTTAGCAACTATTATATTGGCACCAACTCAATGGCCGGGCTTGCCCAAGTTGCAAACAAGTGTCCATACGTGGTACGAAATATCCTTGCAATCGACGACAAGTAATACCAGGCGGAATCCTGTGCCACTCTTAGAGTTTCGCACGCAACTCGGGCAAGGATGTATAACGGCTCACCAACTTATCCTCATGTCAGGCTTACTATCGACGTCGGTACACGTATATGACTGGGTTGAAATTGATGTCCAAGCAACACCCACGCACCCTCTCACCAAGTTGGCTATTCTTTCCAACGGCAAGCGCATTGGAGGTTTCAATCCACTTGATGTTCAAGTAGATAAGCTGGTTCAAACCATTCAAATTCTCAAGCAGCTTCAAGAAGCTTAGCACGACGAGGAACACTTTGTTACGTGGAATCGTTTCTCGAATTCGCTGCTCCGTAGGTGGTTGGAGGTTGGAAGAAAACTTGGAATAACAGGTGCAAGAACAAGAAGAGGGGATGGGGTAGACGCTGGTGTTCCAAGAGCAATAGAAGAACCTAATTTAGTTATCGAAGTACAACTTTTTTATAGGAAATATCACCGGAAAAATATGCCTGTATATTTATGTACGGTACTACCGTAGTACCAGGTATAGGTATGGTATGTATGTATATGACCATGATCGCCTCTCTGTCCAATAAAAACAGCCACTACCAAAATTGGCCTCGGCAACGCGTTGTGTTGTGGTCAATCATCAAGCCGTCGGTCACAGTATAAGACCACCAAGTCCTCCCAATACCGGTAATCCACAACAACTGGGACAAATGAGCGACTACGCTGCAAGAAGATCATCAAACGTAGGTATCCTGTTTTGTCATGGTGCCATGCAATCACCTGTGGTGTACGCCTGTACAAGTGCAATCGATGATTCGTGTCTTCTTGCTTGTTCTCACTGGTGCAAATTCACTTTCGCTCCCTGTTTCTTTTCATATCTCAGTCACGACTTCCCCCAGAAGTAAATCGAATTTTATACGTTCGCAATTTACCTTTCAAAATTACACCGGATGAGCTTTATGCGATTTTTGGCAAATACGGCGCCGTCTATCAGATTCGGTTGGGAGACAGGAACAAGGACACCCGAGGAACAGCGTTTGTGGTATACGAAGATATTTATGACGCCAAGGCTGCAGTCGATCACTTGTCTGGATTCAATGTCGGTGGACGATATCTTGTAGTTTTGGTACGTTGACTGTAAAACAAAAGACTATTTTATTGGGGTAATCGAACGCTCACTTTTCTGAATGTTTTTGAATCGTCATGAAATGAAAGTATTATCAGCCTGCAAAATTCCAACGTCGAGCCGAGGCGGAAGAAAAGCAGAAAGAATTGGAAGAACTACGAAAACAAATTAATGCAAACAAGTCAAAATTGGCCAAATAAATGGGTTGTTGTCATTACAATTGATCCCTGGGAAAACTAACTGAATATGGCATCATAACTGCCAAGGCAATTCAAGGCCATCATTGGACGTACTACACCAATTAGGGACTCATTACACGGCTGGTCACCTAAAACCACAAACTTGGTATGGATGAGTGACATGACTGTCCAGGATGACTAACATGGTGGTATTTTAATTCGAACCTGGAATGACGGAATTTGGATTATTGTGTGGATGTTTCATCACTGTTATCATTGGCACTGCTACCAGATGGAACGCCGAGAAAGTGATCCTGGGAATCATGGCGGAAGTGAAAGTTGGAAGTGAGTTAGTTTTTATAGTCGACGACGTTTGCAAGGATTTAGGTCAAGACAATAATAATTTAGTGGGACCCACCCATGATTTCCAATCGCCTGTGTACGTGTAGTATTCGTCTGGTCTTGAAGGAATGTATGAATTTCTCTTCTCGCCCATCGCAATCCACGATTTCCTAAGAATGAAAATGTGGAAAGGTCCATTGTTAGATGCCCAACAATCGGTTCGACACACCCTTTACTTTTCATAGTCGACCTACCATTCCTTTTCCGAGCTCCAACGATTGAAGGCTTGAACCCATTTCCGACACTCTTCGTAGGGTAGAAATCGAGGTCTTGCCTTTAGAAATCGTTGTCGATTTTGCTCTTCAAGGCGCAATCTTTCTATGCGCCACGACAAATCATCAATCATGACACCTGCAACTTGAAGATCAGCTTCTCCGAAATCAGGAATGATTTCGCCGGAACCAAGCTCACTACCTTCTTCGTCGAAAAGTCGGTGCTCAAGAGCTTTCTTTCTGGAGACAGCTGCAGGAATTATGAAGGAATGAGCTACCGTGAGCAACAGCAGCATTGCTGTCGTGAACAATAACGGAACTGAAAAAGGAAATTCTTTCCTATGAATGGAACGTCTCATCGTAACACTAAATGCTGGCCACTGCACTGTTCAGAAATGCTTTCATCAATAGAATGGTGTTGCCATAAAGACAGTTGGGTACTTGTAATGAGGTTTCCTGACGGCAGGATGTTCAGAAGGAAAAGCCACTGTCACGGTTTGTGATGATGCGGAGAAAAATTCGAAATTCTCGGCATCTGTCACAAATACCGATCATTCTGGTTCTAATCAGAACCTGGGAGAGTGACTCCAACGTCGTTCTTTGCCGATCGATATACCGGATTTTTACCGGTTAGATTTTACCGGCAGCTTGAGTGTGCGTGAGGAGAGCGCGGCGATGGATACATGACCCAGCACAGTGTGGATACAGAATTTTACAGTTAGTGACATTGCAATACAAGATGGCATTACAAGTATCTCGCTATTGGAAATTGTCATTATCCTTGCATCGTTCCAGTTTAGCTTCTGTTGGTTGCGCTCGTCGCCTTATGGGTAAGCAACACAGTGACTTTTCCAGGTACAGATTTCTTTTCTGGTAGCAACAACCTTCTGAGACTCTTTCTGTGCTCGGACCGAAAAACCACGGTGAAAGTTACAAAATCCTTACCAGTTAATCATTCATTTTTACCACCCTTTTCTTTTTTTGGCTGTTAGCTCATTACTCCTTTTCCATGCTTGGCCTTTCTTCTGTACCGTTTATGGTTTCGACGCTGTTGTTGTCCTCTCCACAACAAGGAGATATCCCATTGACACGGCACATCAACACGTCGAGTAGCTTTACGGCGCGATACAATGGACCAGATGCTAACGAAATGAATGAGCGACAAAAGGAAATTCGCGACAAAATTCTGGCCACTCGAAAGGGAACGGGTTTGAATGGACCATTTGGTCCATGGTTGGCGATTCCAGACATTGCCGAGCCATCCCAGGAATTGGGTAGAGCTTGTCGGTATGGAACCTCCTTGAGTTTTCGTGAATCAGAGCTTGTCATACTTATGACGGGGGCCAAGACAAAATCTCATACTGAATTTGATATTCACGTTGGTGAGGCCCTCAAGGCAGGTTTGAGTATGGAAATTATTGAATCCATTCCTCGCGACGATGATTTTTCTGTTGAGGCAGTCGAGACCAATTTGGTGCCTTTACTGGCCAATGCGAGAGAAGTTGCGATTGCTAGATTTGTTAGTGAATTGTTGGACACATATGGTGTCTCTGATGAAACCTACTCGAGTACCAAACAAGCCATGGACAATGACGACACAGTTTTGGTCGAATTGGTAGCGATAGCTGGCTACTACACCTATGTTTCCTACACATTGAATGCATTTCGTATTCCTTCCCCGAAGTAGTAGTTACGTTGCCACAATATTTGTTCCCATTATAAGTTAGTATTATTCGTTACTGTTAGTATAAAGGTAAGGTTTTTGAGTTTTCGCACGTTTGCTGGGAATCATAGGTATCCATGTGGGTACGTAATTTTAGAGTTATAGGTAAGTGTCACGTCTGTCCGGAATGGAGGCAAACCAGCAAAGCCGCAAACCGTGATTTGAACCAAGGCGAAAACTCAAGCAAGTGCCAGGGACGAGGGACGGTGAACCCAGAATCCACTGCAGCAGTCCATTACCGGGCAACAGTACAAGTACTTGTAGTCTGACCTGTGACTAAAACAACAAAGAGGATGGAGTTGGAAACAAGAACACAAGGAGGGAATGGCATTGATTATGTGCAGGACCAACGAATTCCAGTGAACTCTCGTCTACCAGAGCTTCCTAGTGCCGCCGAATTGCTATTTGGGAACTCCATAGCGGAGAAAAAACTTTACTGGGATCGCTCTCACTACGACTCTCCCGAGTCTCAGATGCGTGCACTTGAAAAATCATCTACGCTCTACATTGGAAATTTGGCCTTTTCCACCCAGACCATGCACATTCGATCTCATTTTTCACAAATGGGGCCTGTCAAGGCAGTGCAACTGGGACTTAATAAGAATACACGAACTCCTTGTGGATTCGCATTCGTTGAATATTATAATCGCCGCAATGCTCTGGACGCCGTGGCATACCTGACTGGTACAAAATTGGATGGTCGCGTCATCCGGGTGGAATTGGATGCGGGGTTCAAGCCGGGAAGAGAGTTTGGACGAGGTACCACTGGGGGTCAGATGAGAGACGAACGCCGTAGAATGGTAGATCCGGCAAGAAGCAAACGAGATAATACTACTACTCCGAATTCTGGAGCCGGGTCCCAGGAGGAGGGGAGGGGTGCGTTCTTTGGCGGACCTGACAAGCGCGATCAAGAGCGTGGCGATGACTATCAAGGTGCAGATGATGACCACCCAGAAAAGAATCCTCGTTTCCGAGAAGAGTAGAGGTTCACAGGATCGAAAAGTATGTTGGTTAGCTTCTACTCCTTGCTGCGCTAGATACAACCTCAAGAAGTCATATTATTACGGCGCGCTGTTTGTTGTTACTTAGTAGTTGTCTATGGACTGTGAATCTATGCCAGGGCTTTCCCCAGGACCTAGACATACTACCACCAGTACTGGTATTCTTCGTTGACTGCAAAAGTACCTGGTATGTTTACTTCACAGGAGTAGTATAGTGCCACGACCTTTTCTTCATGTAATCAATGGCCAGCCTATGTTACTGTTCATCTTGGTCATGTTGGTCATAATCCCGTTGGTTGTTACATTTCGCGCGGTTGTTCGCGCAAAAGGCACCCATCGCCATCATCCAGCCATCACATCTCAGAATCCAGAATCGGAATCACCTTCGAGTTTGCCGACGTGTTGAAAGCTTCGTTTTCCGGTAAAGTACAGCCATGTACCCTGTTGTTCCGTCACAGGTATTCCAGCACTTCTACCGTACTAACAGTTTGACTGTGAATTTACTTTCTCACCATCAGCTCTCCATGTCAATGAGTGGATACACCGTTAGCTGTTAGACGGAATTATGGTTCTATGGACGAAGCGAATCCCTGTCGCTTTGACCGCCCTGATATTTCTTTGCTATTCATGGTCGTTCTCTTTGACTCATGTGGTGACAAGAAACGGAGGATCAGCAGTGACAGTGAATTGCGAAGTTTCAAGATCATGCTTGTTAATGACCGCCTCAACTGCTAGTACAAATGATTCACTCATTATCAAATCGTTGTCAAAGGCAAGAAACGCAGAGGAAATCCACGCAACACTTCGATCTGCATTTCATTCGGAACACACAAAGGCAGACGCAAACACAAACGCAAACACAAATGAACCTCCCCCTGTTGACCATGTTGAATTTATTCTCCTCAACGACGCTACCATTCAACAAACGTTGAACACCTTTCCACAGTTCAGTATGGATGTGCTTGCAGCGGCTGTACGGCGCCTCGCACTTATATCCGTCAGAGAAACGCGGCAAAATGACGCAACTCTAACTCATGATAATCAGCCTTACATTCACAGTCAACTACTCATGTCGCTACTGGAAACTATTGGTGCTCAAATGATCATTGCGCAAAAAGATTATGGACTACTCACCGTCTACGCCCTCTCAGATGTCCTTCAAGCCCTAACGATTCTAGTCCGAATTCACTGTCAGTGTCAGACTGATTCTGACCGCCGCGATTTAATGGCATTGCTAGATCAGATCTCGGAATCGACGGTGGAAATGCTGACTCGGCATGATGTCTCGGAACTCAAAAAATTAGGTCCAATTCGGCTGCTTCAATGTCTACAAGCCATGGCCAGACTTGGAATGATGGAAACGCCCTTGCATTATCGTATCTACGAACAACTACTAAAACCAAATGTTTCATCAAGGCTCCCAGCCAAATATTTGGCACACGCCCTTGATACACTTTCAATTGTGGTCATCAACCGCATTCACAGTGAATCACTTGACTCTGAGGATGCCGGTACAAGTCTTACTGAGAAAACGCCTACATTGCCTGACAAGTCCCACGACACCGTCATGCTTGCTCGATCATTCATGAGACGACTTCGAAAAGAACAGGTGCGAGACACTGCCACCATTGATGATTTGTGCAGGGCATTGTTGGCAACAGATGACCTATGGCACAATGGAGGCCTGACAGACTTGGAGGATGAGGCAGCCATTTTTGGATTCACAACTTTGAGGGCCATTTTGCAAAAGAAGCACGCGACTAATGTTCAAATCACTCCAAGCCAAATGTCCACGATGATGTCGGCATGGGCTACCCTCACAAGCAATCAAAAGGAAGACACGGTAATTGATGATCTTTTGTCTATATGTGAAGGCGATCGGATTTTGGAACGAGCATCCATCCTTGACTTGGAAAAAATCATCAATTCCATCCAACGGCTTCAGATCACCAACCATGCTAGTATTATGCGAAGCTGTGGAGAACGTTTGCTACACTTAACCATGGAGGGAACCATATCACCAAAAATATTCAACTCAATTCTGCGATGTCCTGTGTTGTTACACAGAAGAAATCAATTTGTCATGGAACCCTACATTCAGGCGTGTGAGGTTGTTTTCATGGACCCGTTGTTTTTGGACGAATGTGACGTTGCGGAGATTGCCAATTTTCTTTGGTTTGCTTCCATCGCGCGATGGCGACATGCAGCCACCCTTCGTGCACTAGGTCAAAAGATCATTGATCCTAGGATCTCTGATCGATGTAGTCCCAAGTTGGCCAGTCGTATCCTAGCAACGTACACAACCATCCTTTCAGTCGCCGACAACGACGAAACCAATCGATTCGAAGACCAGTTTCACGAATTGACAACACGTGTTTTTGACTGCTACGGGGGGCATCTCCTAACATCCAAGCTCACACCAGCTGAAGTTTCTGCTGCCCTTTACGCGTACGCAAAAGCTTCTTATTTTCAAGACATGGGTATATTTGATCACCTTTTGACGTTAATGGCCAAGATGTCAATTTCACCGGACCAACCCACGGTTCGACAGATGACGCAATGTCTTTGGTCCTGTGGAAAGATGAGCGTTTTTGATTCCCCCACTTTTGATTTCAACGACAACGACTCGGATGAGGAACAGGGTGAAACAGAGCTGGAGTCTGAATCACCATTTCTTCAAAGTGCACATGTGATTGCCGAAGCGTTAGCTCGACGATCAGATGAGCTGTCGCATGTGGACGTTACACAAAGTATATGGGCTTTGGGACGCCTAGGTGAAATCAACGAAAAAATCACCTTTGCATTTGCCAATAGAGCTACTTTTCTCGTTCCCAAAATGAATGCCGTTGAAATCTCAAACATCTTGTGGGGACTGGCAAAACTGGAATATACAGACAACAACCTTGTAACAAAGATGACAGCGCGCTTTGCTGACGAGTCGTTCCTTCTTTCACCAAAGGAGGCTGCCATGTCTCTCTATGCTTTGGGTAGGCTCGGGGTACGGGACGAAAATGTCTACGAACGATTGTCCTACGTAATGATTGAAAATATGGAGGAAACAAGTGCACAAGCTATCGCAAACACTCTCTGGGCGTACCGTAATGTAAATCTACGGCCACCACAAGATTTGTTGAATTTTTGGGCTGTGCAAAAGCTTGGTTGGGTGAGTGCTGCACCGCGAGATCCTGGTCAGTTTTTCTAGAGGAATTGGAACAACGCAATGCCTCAAACACCACCAGTTTGCTGGAAATACTTCCACATGACACTGAATAATGAGCTTTGAATGGCATTAGTGAGTAGCCGCGTCTGAAGTCCTCGCCCGAAAAGACCTTGGATGCCGTCTGTTTCAATTATTAGCTTCACAACGTCAGGATATGACAAGTCTTTTTTGCCATCGATGCCATCAGTTGTACCCTCTTTGCCTTCCACGCTCCCAAGCCTTGCTGTTTGCTTTGTAGTTTTGATAACTCGAAGACTATTAGAGCACACATCCGAAACACAAGATGCACATAGTCCCAGTAGTGCAGAACGTGCTAACGACAACAGTAAATCCTCGGATGCTGCAACGTCGGGAAGCCGGTCGTTTAAAAAGTTGTAGGTCAAAAACCAAGGAAAATGGCCAACTGCGGTAGCTGCGGCTTGTGCAACAGCTCCTTGATATAAGACTCCGGGCCCTTCACTTGTGGCGAGATTCCATAGATTCTTGAGCCCGTCAGCCCCCTCCACTGTTTGAACACGCATGTGAGACAAGCACACCCAAAACAGAGCACCGGCATGCACTTGAAACTCGAGCAAACGAACTTACCTTGCATAGCGGTTTTCGAAGCGTCAATGGGCATCAAAAATATTCTCCAGGTTCCCGCAGAAATGCTTCCAATCGCCGTCTTAATTGGCAAGGGCAAAGATTGTGTTTCTGGGATACTGTCCAACAAAACCAGAATTCCAACATTAGCAGCCGTGTCTCCAAATCGTGTCAGTGGTCCTTGAATCAATGCAAATGGAAGCCCTTGATATAGTCTACCAATTCCTCCTTCTGCCCATAATGCCTTGAGGGATGATATAAGGTCCCCTCCATATCTGTATTGCCGATTCATGCTTGTCCGTAACCACATGAGACTCAAGACTTGCACCACTGCCGCGGAGGCACCTGCTTTTCCACCACCCAAAGCCTTCTTACTGGCCTTTTGATAAATCGCATTCCAATCGATTGGAGCTGCCTCGGCAGCAGTCGAAGCAAGCGTTTCTGCTGGAAGGTTTTGTCCTTGTTGTAATTGATGATGAACCTCTTGTGCACTTGCACTTTCAGTAGCGGCAAGGAATACTACGGTTGATGCTGCCATAGTTCCGAAGAAGCTACGCCGAGAAACATCATTTGACGACGACGTCACATCTTCTTCTCCAGAGGGCGGTAGAGAAGTCTGAATTCCAGCTTGTGTCTTGAAAGTTGTTGTTGACTGGAAATCAAGATTGGGGATCGACAAAGATTTGGCGGACTTTGAAAGCAAGAAGCATGCGATCCAAAAAGCGAAGATCCGAATACCATCGCGTCGCCTTATATTGGTACATCTTGCCACTGGTGCTGCCATGGTTGGTGACTCTTTGTTTTTGAATTCTACTGGTTACAATCGTTGTAGCTTCCAAATTTTTATGGAATTGGATTTGGCTCGCGGGGCCAAAACAAGACGCTGACGTCATCATCGTAGTCATGAGATGATACCAGGAGTGAGTCAATCACGGAAAAGTGACGGGTAGAACTGTGTACATGATGAGATGATATACAAAACGTGGTATGGTTATCAGTTATCATAGTCACAGTCAAGGATGATATTGAAGCCAACACGACCTCGATGTAGTAAATATCATTCAGGGAAGCTAATTTTTCAGTCAGATGTTGTTGTTCTGGTTTTGTGTGTTTTGCACATGGATTCTACCTTAAATCTACGGGCAGGCCCATTTTTTCAAGTCGGTCTTCCAACGCAGTCTTTTGTTTCATGCCATATTTTCTCTCATCACCCGGTAGAAGCTGACCCAAAGTACTTCCTTGTGCACGAGCAAGATTTTCATCATTGAGACCTTGCTTGACGATTTGATTTTCAAGTGCCGCAATGGTTCGTTTGAGTAACCGTTTTTCATTGCGTCGGTGACGCACTGCCATACGCTGATTATAGGACAAGAGACGGAACATTCCTTTATCCTTGATGATGGCAGCATCTTCTTCCTCAGTACTTGGATATTTACTTAGTTGTCTCTTGACCGCTGTGATGACCGATGTAAGGACTGCTGCCTCATTAGCCGCTGAAATTGTTCTAGAGTAGTCAAAATCCTTCAACGGTTTCCCCCGAGTGTCTTCTGGTGTCATTTGCATCAACCGCAGAAATTCCAACAACTCTACTGGATAGCGATCGGCGTAGCATGGGAAATCTACCATGCTGTCTCTCCCAACCGATTGCAAGAATTCCACCTTTTCTTCCGCTAGAGGGTCTACTGGGATACTTTCGTCATTGAGTTCCTTGACAAATGACTGAGTTCGGGGTGCAATCGCCACTGTAATGTCTACCGAGTTGAAAGGATTCCGTTCTACAGCGAAACCATATAAAAGTAAAAGTTCCGAGTTGGATTTGGGACCATAGGAGATGTAAATCTTGACATAACATTTTGAGAGTCTGTAAAGTATATAAAAAAACGAAACATTTCCGAGCAACCAGTCGTCAATTCTTACCTGTTCCATTCGACGGTATCCTCTATCAGCATAAAGAATGACTTCCTCATCACCTGACGAGAATAACCAGTCTCCCCCTTCTCTTGCATCGATATAGGCTTGGGAAAAAGGTGAGTGATTGATTAAATCGGCATATGGAACCATGGCTAATGCCTCTCCCTCCTTCAAGCTGCGAAGTCGAATAGCTCTAGAAAAAAGCATAGTGAATGCCCAGACCCAGTTTTCATAGGTGAATTTCTGGCACCAATACAAGTACCAATAGCAATAGCAATAGCAATACAAATAATACATGAATTGAGATGAGAAAGGATTTCACAGCCACACGCACATACAGCCAAGTTGATCGAAGGACGTACCTCTTTTGGAAAGCGTTGAGGGTACTTGTTAATGAGGCCATTCTCCCCACCGAGTAAAGCATCATATTCCGCTTTTAATTTCCGTTGCAAGCTCCTCGTGGCCGCAATGACAGGAGAACCTTCCAAAAAGGCCAAATCTTCATCTGGCCATGTAAAGGTGGGATTAACTTCGTCTGTCTCGGGGAGCACTCCAATGTACGGAGCCCAAAAGCTTTGTTCACCAAGTACGAATTTCTCTTGAATGAGCTGCAAGGCGATCGCCAGGTATTCATTAATGTCTGATTTCAAAATATCCTTGCCGATAGCTTTTCGAGCCGAAGCTTTCGTTAGGCATAGTTTGAGCGGAACCTTGAAGAGAAGAGTGGCTTCGTTAATGTCTCGCCTCGCCAGCAAGCCACGACCAGATGATTCGTTGGTGATTTCGTCCTTGGTTTCCGTAGAAATCGCCATGGGATGAGGAGCTTCACCCCAGGACGAGACCTCACTCAGATAGACTTCACCTTCTTCCTCTAACCATTGGACCAACTTGGAATTGGCAGTGACCTTGGGATTGGATTCGCCTTGTTTACCCAGGAAACCTTTCATTTTCATGTCCTTCTCAAACTGACCAGGTTCCGCCGCTGTACTTTCTAAAAGCGCCTTGACCCACTCACTGTCGCCACCCTCACCTCCTGCCATGCCAACGGTGGTGGTTGACCGTCGTGAAAGCACAAGCTGCGGGGCAAAGCCACTCACACATGGTGAAAATATCAACAATACCAAGGACAACTTCATGTTCCTATTGTTGTTGTTGTTGTTCAAAACTTCATCAACCCGTTCATATTCTATCATCATGTGGTCGAGCGACGAAAAGAAGCTGGAAGTTGCACGATGCTGTCGTCATCACGTCTGCCAGCGTTCCATGTGGCAGTACCTTGTAGCGGTAGGCAGTATCGTGCTTCGATTCCGATGAATCCTGCGAAACATGCCAATCGCAAAATCGCAAAATCCAAGTTGCGTGTGAAGATTCATTCCAATTACTTGCTGATGAGTGTCACAGTTACACAGTGGTAGTTGACAGTGACTCACTGTGAATCAATAACAGTACTCTCACCTACACCTACACCTACACCTTCACTGTCAATTCACACCATGAATCATGCGCCACTCTTTCACTGTCAATTACGTTGTTGCGTTGGTGTTTTGGAACACTGGTCATCGAATACATGTACCATCATCCAGTCGACATTTTCGCTGCCAGATGCAGGGTACACCCCTCGATGAAGCAACAATTCGAAAGTCAGTGGATGATGCTTACAATGTAAATGGAACGATTGGGGCTCTCGATTGGTTTCGGTCTAATCGAAAGATCGTCCTTTCAAGACCTACTAACGCCTGGATTGAGATAATCCTGAATGGTTCGGCTGACTGGAAGAATAAGGGCAAGGCTGCTGGCATTCTAAATGCGCTCATGGGATCCTGTTGTCAGTTTCCCCCACAACAAGACAACTACTTGAACGCACAATTCGCCAAAGATTTATTGCAAGGATTAGCTGCAACTTCATTTACACCCGACCTGGTCACATATTCCCTAGCCTATACCGCATGCAGGGATGTATTTCCTGATTGGTCTGATGATATCATTTCTCGCTGTCATACTGACCGCCATGACGTAAATGCAGTCTGCCCAACCACTACGAGTACCGTTTCTCCAACCTTTCAATCGGTGTATTGGAAGGAAAACCTTGAGAACAAGTTCGGGATCCAGATCTTACACGATTGCGACGATTTTGTTGTTATCGACAAGCCAAGTGGTATGCCATTAACCGACAAGGGGAGTGCAAAACAATCGGGGAAACCAAGTCTGCAAACAATTCTTCTCGAGGTGGGAATGAGTCTGTCCAACTTGAATGGTTCCCGTGGATTTGTTCATCGACTAGATACAGGCACCTCTGGCTGTTTGGTTGTCGCCAAACATGACCAGGCTCATATCGAATGGATTTCGCGTTTCTTTTTGCGTCATGTCAACAAGTCCTACATTTGTCTTGTCGACACGTCGTCACTGCCACAGCAGCTTCCGCCAAAAGGAACCATTGTACTCAGTCTCAATGGTCGCCCAGCGACATCCAATTACCAAGTTGTTGAACGATTCGGACCAACTACCACTAAACTTGCGATCAAGACTACACAAGGTCGCAAACATCAAGTCCGGATCCATTGTTCCCGAGGTCTTCACACTCCAATTATATTGGATCAACGATACGGAGGGGAGCGTATCATGTACCGGACACAATCGGACCGCTTAAAGGAGGCCCGATCCCAAAATCGACTATGTCTCCATGCTGACACGATCCTTGTGCCCGATTTGAATTTTGTTGTTTCTTCCGCACTGCCGAGTTGGTGGGAGGATGTCGTCCACGACATCCTCTCATCATAGAGCAAGCCTTGGACTAGATTGGATTTTTCCAAACTCGATCCAATCCCAATCGTATGGCAAGAAAGCACTTTTCAGTTTTTGGTTCAAAACCGAGATGAGTTGCATGCCATCGCTTTCCGGTCGTTCTTGCAAGTGATGATCCATGTTACAACCTGTGCCAAAGTTCGCGGCGGGCATCCGTCTATGTTCAAACGGACGAATACTTTCCATATGAAACTTTGTTGTTCCTCGACAACACCAATCGTACAAAGTCTCAAAGCACTGAGATTGTTTGGCATCGAGCGATAACTCACAATATGCCTTGGGCGTCTTTCGTTCGTGCCGTGAAAGTACAACGGACATGGGCAGAGATTGGGTGAAACTTGACGGCCTGCCAGCAATAACCACGTCGGTTGTTGCCAATAACATCATGTCCATAATAGAGTTTTTCCATTGCAGCAAACATTCCGGTCCTTCTAGTTTTTTGTTTGTACCCGCTTGACCAAAAACAACACCAGTCCCATTTGCTGGCCGCTGTTGTTCATATTCGACGACACGCATCTTCTTCGACAGTGCTCGTCGGAAATCGCTGACCACGGAAGCAGTGTCAGTTGCGATGAATAACAGTGGCGGCTTGTCGATCCAATCCCTTGACATGTTCAAGATGATGCTTGATAAAGATTGGACCCAATCCGATGCATTGGCAATCTGGCGATTCTTAAGGGCAAAGTCTCCTTGCTCACCGTTTCCAGCACGGACATGAAGTCCAATAACCGTGTGATTGGCAAAATTGTGTCGTTCTGCAAAATCTTGTACTTCTTGTCGGCTGCGAAATCGTTGCATCAACTTTGAAAAGAAGATTCCACTTTGCTCCACATAGTCCCGTGGACATTTGCATTCGGACTCATTGCCAGTCCGGGTAATTCTTGAAAAACATGGTGGTTCATTGCTAATCTTGAATGACCAATTCTGATGAGTGACGCGATCAAGTTCCTCAAGAGGCTGAGGTCCAAAAAAGTGATGAAACACTTCTGTCGTTGGATCACAAAATCCAAAAAAGGCTCGCAAACCAAAGTTTCTAACATGAGCAATATAATGAGCGTCCACAAGTTTACTCATTCGATGCCCCAATCCACAACATGCCATGTAATCCACACTCGATTTCAATTTTGCTTGTTGAACCTTTATTGGTATTCTTTGTCCAAGGGAACTACCAACAGTTCCGACGAATTCTTGGACCGTTGGGACCGAAAAAGAGTATGATCCTTGTAGATTTCCAATGAAAAAAGTCGACGAGACAAATGACAGTGTGACCAGTGATGCCAATGCACCAACGACGATCAAGCGCACACTGACCATGTGACACTTCACATTACAAGCTCCACAAACACTTGGTTTTCGCGGGATGCTGTACTACAGCAGCTCCTATCGCGAACTCTCTTGTTGGACGGGACTTGGATCTATTTGGTCGCGTGCGTCTGATGGACGGGCTGTCATCATTACGTGGTGCAAGGATCTTTGGTGATTCAATGAATTTTTGTGTCTAAAATTCGATGACAGGGACAGACTGCTGGCTCGAGAACAGTTTCAGAAAATCTTTTGTGTTCTGGAACTGACGCACTTGCAAACGTCGTGCAAACTTCGCGAAAAGGTCAGCTTGAATGCATTCTTCGACGAACATCCGAGCGAAGTTTTGGTATTCTTCTTTATCCAGCATTGTTTAAGTGTATTTGAATAAGTGCAGATGAAAGATTGGCTTTTTAGAACACTGCAATGTTCTCTACGGAAACCAAGACATCAGTGGCCATCCGATCACCATTCAACCGTAGCGAAAGACACCACTGGCAATTCGTGTCGAACTGTCATACCGGTAGGTGTCGGTACTCAACGGCACGTATTCTCATCTGTGGACGCGTCCCAGAACGTTCAAGAAAAATCTCTCTGGGTCAACAAGTCGCAATATCATTACAACTTACATGTAATCGAATCAACAAGATTTGGACAAAGCAATCATGGAATACGAAGAGAGAGCGCAAGTGGATAAGCTTGTTGGAATTATAAATGTGAAGAAGCAGGGGTTGTTGAATAAATTTCTGACAAGTAAGGTGCCGATTCCGTGAAATATCCCTTTTCGCTTCTTTCAAACTTGTTTACTCAACTCTATCATGTGTCATGTGTCAACTTTGGCTATACTAGAGACATTTCATATGATAGATACTTGCGATCCAGGAATCGCATCATGGGCAGATGATGGAAATAGCTTTATCATCAAGGACGTGAAGGAATTTTCAAAGGTGAGCCGATGAATGACTGTTCGGGTTCGGGCTATGGTCACAGGTCAACGTTGCGCTTACGACGAAACTGGATACCGTACTTCACCAACAGACAGTATTGCCTCGATTCTTCAAGCATTCCAAATTTCCAAGCTTTGTCAGACAACTCAATTTTTATTCTTTCCGGAAATTACGGCCACCTTCCGATGCACGAGGGATTTCGCCATCCAAATGCGTTCGGTTTGCTCATGAATGTTTCCGAAGAGGGCAACCGGAGCTTCTGCATCGTATTCAACGCATAACGAAATCGCAAGATGTTTGCTCGACTGAAGTCCGGTCATTGCGCGATGAGATTTCCGAGGTTTCTGAAGACCTGTGTTCCTTTTCCACCAAGATGGAACAGCGCTTTCGCAGTATGAAAGCGGCACTGGACTTGGATTATCAACAGCGAATGACCAGCGTAACACTCTCGTATCAAGTCCTTTCCAGTCTTGCACTGCAACTGGCATCGGTGGCAGCCTGCAAGGCTACAAGTGCTATAACACCACAAGTTTCGAAACCCCAATCACCGCCCACTGCACCAAGCCCACCTCCGACCGCAGTATGGAAATCCATTGACATGGAAAAGCCAACCTCACCAACTTCGGTCTCTGCAATCTCACCATTGATGGCTCTTTCTATGGTTGCAGCAATGGATCGCGAGCAAGAGTTTAATTGTACCTAGCAACAAACAAGTCTCTGCTGCTTTTTGCGATGAGTCACTATTATGCATGTTGCCAAATTTTTCACGGAATCCATATCCAATGCTGGCAAACGCAAGACTGCAAACTAGTACTACTCTAAACTTGAATTAAGGTTAACTGCTACCTAGTAAGAGGAACTCGTGAACTATTCTTCCCTCGTTACAGTCAATTCGAGCCTTTTGCAAGTGGCGGAAACCCATTATATATCTTGACGCGTACTATTAGAGACTATAAGAATACCTATGTCCGTGGTGCTTTACAGTTTTAGCTGGAGCAGTCTCACCACACAACAGGCACCACTTCTGTTGTAGTTGTTTCTTGTTTCTTACTCCGTGTAGAACTGACTGTGACCTCTTGCACTCGCCATCAGTCAGACGAACAAATTCGCAAATGACTGAACAATATACCGGTACTTCCACAAAAGTGCAAGAGAAAAGGCAGCTTCTAGTGAGATTCCAGGACAAGACTTCTGTCTTTTCCCTTCCATGGGATTCTTCGGATGACAGTCAATGCTCCAGGTCCCACTTGCTTTCGACATGGTCTACCAAGACAGGATGGCCCCTTCAGTACTTGAGGATATCATCATGGGATCTCCCCTTTGTGACCATTGTTTGTAACAGTAGCATTCGTGGTGGAAAAGGAGGGTTCGGAACGCTCCTCAAAGGTCAATCGCGACAAGCGGGAGCGAAGCTCACCACCGACTTTGGGGCCTGCCGAGACTTGCAAGGTCGTCGATTGCGACATGTCAATGATGAAATCAAACTTCGGAAATGGCGTGAGATGCAACGCCGAGAACAATCAGGTGAAAAAGTACCAGACGATGAACTATGGAAGACACCCTCAGGGATCTACAACTGGCACTTGATGACACCGACCTGGGCTGATATTAGTAAGAAAGCTACGCATCGAATCAAACGGCAGTTCCATCAACTAGATAAGCAAGCTCAAAAGGAGGCTCTCAAGAAGAAGGAGCTCGAAGATGTTTATCAAAACTCGATGACCTACTATCTCGAACAAGCAACGAATGCTACCGAGAACATTCAAAAGTCTATCCCTGATGCCATTCAACAAGGCTTGAAGGCCGCGGCATCGTCCAGAAAAAAGCGTCAACGTCCCATCGAAGCACCAATGCCTCTTGACAACGTTGAACCGAATTCTTTGGTGACACTATCGGGGGATGTTGTGGTTGAAACTCCGGATTCGTCGCCCACTCTGACAGGAGTGGAAATCCAGGCCAAGTCAGATTTTGCTACGGCCGTCTTGTTTCTCGATCGCGCAGCAGCAGACCAAAGATCAACCTTGTATTATGAAGTCACCTTAGTCACAGGAGGTTTGGCGCAGATTGGATGGGCAACATTTGTCGGAGGCACCCCCTTTACTCCCAACAATGATCTGGGAGACGGTGTCGGCGACGATGAAGGGAGCTTTGCTTTAGACGGGTCTCGTCAACTCAAGTTTCATGCCGGCAAAGAAACGCCATACCCTCTGACATGGAACAAAGGAGATCGACTTGGTTGCAGTCTCAATGTCCAAGAAGGCAAAATCAGCTTTTCCTTAAATGGAAAAAAATGTGGCATCGCTTTTGAATTTGATAAAGAGCTACTCTTGGTGCCGGCATTTTCTTGCAATCAAGGAGAAATCTTACAACTACATACCACCAGAGCGGATTGCAAGTACTTTCCAGAAAACGATGCTGTGGCAGTGGGGGAACTCGTCACGGCGCAAGCCATAGGATCTGCCGTTTTGGTGGACGAGCGTGAGGTCCCTAATGCTTTGCATGCACCAGTCAAGGTTGAGGAAGCAGCGCTTCCCTTACCGGAGAATAACGGGATACCAACTACACCTCCTCCTTCCACAAAAGGTATTGACAGTCAACCTGAACCCCTAGATTTGACTCCTTATCACTCGCCGAAAGAGTTAGAGCAACTTGGATTGGATCGACTCAAGAGCGCATTGATGGCAATGCAGGTCAAGTGCGGAGGAACTCTTGCCGAACGCGCGGAACGCCTGTTTTCCTTGAAAGGCCTAACGCGCGAGAATTATCCTACAAAAGTTCGAGCGAAAGGATTTCAAGTAAGGCTATAATAAGTGCGATAATCCGATACCGATCTTCCGAGTGTGATTATTAAGTATGATTCCCATTTCGACATGTCGCACTACCATGGCGGATTAAAATCGGAAAATTCTTGGGATTGGTTTTTGTTCAGACCCGCGATGACGAAGGAATCCGTGAACGAAGCCATCACATTCCGCTTCGTCATTCAGAAGTGAAAATTAAAAGTTCTAGACTTTTGCAATCGAGTAAACAAACGTAGTAATCGAGTAAACTGAATACCTCATTAAAATAAAGGATGCTTTTCTCTTTTTGGTGTTTATGTCGCTTTAAAATGATTTACGGGCCGCCGTCCGCAGTAACTCGGCGTAATCTGGCAGTTGGGCCACAGCGTGCAGATGGGACGAAAGACTGTTTGCAAGGTAGGGGGACGTGGCTAACGCACCAGTGTATTGTGGTGATAGACTTGCTGTCCAGATGGACTCCAATGATTTCTCGAGGCTGCGGATACGCAGCGAATACGCTCGCTCCAAAGACTCGATAGCGTCCTCGATACGATCTTCCATTTGATCTTCCAAATGTGCCACCTGCTCACGCAAGTCTGCGACTTGTTGCTGCAAGCTCTCAACTTGTTCATTTGGTGCAGGTATGTCTACCTGCTGTTTGTTGGAAGTTGTTCGCTTAATTTTATGCAAGAGCTCTGGATGGCCCTTACGAAAGAATTGATGTGAAAACCGAACGGCCTTGGTGTGAGTTTGCAAGTCAGGATCAGATCGTTGCTTACTGAATCCATAGAAGTTTAGTTGACGAATGAAACTGGGGAATTTTGAGTGATTGAAGTACTTCGGCAATACTTCATTTTCAAACGCATCAACATCCTTGATGGTGAAGCTTTGGCCATTGTTCGACCACGACGCTATGTCTTTAGGACATTGTTCCAACATGTAATAAGTCTTCGTCAAGAACTTATTCAACAACGATCGTCGTCTTTTTCCTGTGCTTTCGTGAACGTGATCTGTCATCTTTTTTCAGTGAGCTGCTTATATTAACTTTTTGTAAATTGTGATCTTGTGATTTGTGATGAATGCCGGAGCATTCCCGGAAAAATGTACGACACCAGGTACAATTGTGCTTGTAGAACCACCCGTACCTGGTACCTGGTACGTTGCCTACATTGCTTCGCCACTATTCCTTTGTGATCGTGGTTGCCGTACCTTCACCTCCGAATGTTCTCAGGAACTCTATTGGTAGTGTTTTTACGGACAGATTCCCGTGGCGGAGGTCACCCCAAAGTAACCTGGGATTCTTTGGCCCTTCACTTCCCTTCGTCTGAGACCTTGTTGATTTGACTCCCACTTCACGTAATTTTCTCATCGCGCCACATCACTGTGACAACAAATTCCGGCCCACGCTGCATACGTCTTCCGGCGAAAGGCCCTTTTCTCGCGCGAGCACTTTCTTCTTGTGCGTTCTTATTGAGAAAGTACAAGTTCAAGTACATGTGCTATACGGAAAAAGCAACTCCCGTGCCAAACTACCATTAACGTTAAAAACTAAAAGCCAACCCCGGTAGGATAAATAAACGAGGGACATCTGAATTATTTGTGTGAATGTTGGCAAACTGGGATGGAAGGGAAAGGATACTTCGCTGGTTCTCGATTTTGTGTCACTTGCTTGAAGATGTGGCAGCCACGCACACACAACACAAGCGATCGTCAACGCAAGGATCTCGACAGCATGCAGAACACAGTTCATGGACAGGTCGATATAATCTATAACCCCTGGCCCCTGGCCAAGCAATCATAAATTAAATAACTTCGTCTCGCAAGTCTCTTGTATCTGTTACTATTACCGTACCAGGTAGTAGTATTTGTATTAGCAACCCTCAGCCGCCCAGCTTCTTCTCGCACAAAGGGTCCCCTCGCTGGCTGGTGGGAGTAATTTATTAGGGACCACATCACTAGTACTACAATGCCTCAAGAACCTGGCGCTTGACTGATGTGACATTGTTATGCTGACGACATGGGTGTTTCATTGTTATCCAACAAGTCAAAGATTGAATTTGATACCAGCAAATTCGGCTCACTGCAATACAGTGGAAATTGAAGTCCATGTAGTCGATTTGTCCTTCTTCCGCTACCATGCGTGAAGGTAAGTTACCTGGTACGTTAGTACGTTTTACAGTCAATCTCCCACAATCAATAGCCTTGTTTGTATCCTGGTTGTTGCCATGTCGATTGGTTGTGCCGGAGATTGAGAAGCTATGGTAGTGTCATTAGAGCTTTGAAATATTCGAAAGCAGGAATTCCAGCGAACGAGCTCTGTGCTTGTTGACTTGCGCGTTTGAAAGCACAGATCGCATCGTTGGTGACGCACAGATCACACATTCTTTTTGACAGTGAGTGATTCTTTCCATGATATCGAACATACTCGCCAGAGACTGTCATGATGACGATTCCGATGAACCAGACGACCTACTCAGGGAGATGCTTGGAGGAATCTCTTTTGATGGGAAATGGGTTGAAGAAGTAGAGGCAGTCGATTTGCCGCTCGTTGTAACTAGTAAGTTTCAAGTAAACAAAAGCGATCGCGACCTGTTATCAACATCCACGTCAACGACAATCGACTACGCATTGACTCTGGAGCACACTGTGAATTCCATTGATCCTTCCATGACCATTTTTGAGTATTCGTACAAATATGCTGGAGACAATCCTTTTGATGCACGGACAGAGCGTCCTCCGCTACGAATTGTTGACTTGGGACCACGGCGTGGTAACGGATTGATAGTCACATCTCCTATTGCACGAGGCTCTGTTGTGTACACGGAACGCGCAGCGGCTGCCACACAAGTACCACCAGTTCATGTCCAAGCATGCCAATACTGCTTCCGATCATTAGAAGCTATTAATACGCTCTCCGATCGATTACCATGTCCCGACTTGTGGCCAGTTCCACCGTTGCAATTTCAGGATACTAACGAGGTTTTCAAGAGCAATCTAGAATTGGATGTGTTTGGACGAGCACGATGTGGTTCATGTAAATCACTTTTTTGTTCCAAACAACACTACGATACCTTTAGCAAAGAATATGAGAGCTGTTGCCAAGTGGCGACGATTCAAGAGGCGATTTTGACCATGCAACAAAGCAATACTATCGCTGTGCAAGCTCCGGTGGCTTTAGGGGCTCGTTTATTTGCTCAGGTAGTTCAATACTATCGTCTCCACAATGAACGGATAGAAGGTCATTTCCTCGAAGGATTCTGTGGTGCAGCAAGTGATTTGAATAGTTTGGAGCTTGGAGAACAAGGCTCCACTGGTGGCTACACATTGGAGCCTCTATATTGGAGAATTGCGTCCATTCTAGAACTCACGTCGGCAGAACAAACAACGTTGTCCTTGGACTTGTTCCACACCATTGCTTCTCAGGCAGCTCGTAATGGATTTGGGTTATTCACACAATCCCCTTTCAAGGCGTACTACGCAGCGCTTCTGCGCAAATCGACGAGTCGGGATTCGGACGAACATCGAGCCAATATGCGTCAAGTAGCCCAAGCGCTCGTTGGAAACGACGTACTACAACGAGGAATGGATAGGGATATTGAAACTAAAGTAGCACCGGAAATATGTGCCGTCTTTCCTTTGACGGCACGGTGCAACCATTCATGTGAACCCAATGCGCAAGTCCGCAGTCAAGAGTTCGTGGACTCCCACATTGATGTTGTGGCGCTTAGAGATTTGGTCGTGGGAGAAGAGCTATTGATTAGTTATATTCCCGTCGGCGCTGGTGTTGGCAAGCGATCTACCGTACAGAGGAGGAGGGAGCTACAAGCAAAGTATCTTTTTTGTTGCGATTGTCCCGTTTGTTGTAGTACAACTACATCATCGTAGGCCATGACTGTACCAGGTACCAGTACTCTAGTTAGTTCTTGATAGAAGTAGATATGTACTAACGTACTAACGTACTAACGTACCTGGTACCTGTTAAACATTTTGCCGCCCAGGTACCTGGTACACCAGGCATACCGGTAGTCGAACAAGCGTCTTGCTGTCCACCGCGTGTGAGTTCGAGCCAAATTCGTTTGTGGTTTCATCAGACGTTGAAATAGTACGGGGCGACACGGACACAAGTGGTGCCGGTACGGGTTGCCACTGCACCAGGCACCCAATTTTGACAGCGCGGCTGTTTTTCTTGGCGGCATTTTCTCTTGGCTTGCTTCTTTGCAACAAAGAGACTGTTGAGAGTCCTGTCCTTGCATCGAAGTGTATTTGATGCAAAGAAGTGGTATTTCCGAAACGAGTATGGGAGCCCAAAGTCCTCACAAGCTGAAGAAGCGCGCCTCACCTCCGCCATTGTCGGACCAACAGGACGAGAGTCCACAGAAGCGCTCTAGGAAAGTCGACGCCGCTGGCAAGGAGAATGTCTCTCTCCCTGCAACCGTGGGGGCGTTGAATGACGTCGGACTCAAGCCACCCGAATGCGGCGTCATCACCAGAATCGAATGCGAGAACTTCATGTGCCATCGCAAGTTTACTGTCGACCTTTGTCGCAATGTCAACTTTATCTACGGTCAAAATGGCAGCGGCAAGTCCGCGATCCTGGCTGCAATACAGATTTGCCTGGGAGCTGGCGCTCGTAGAACTCACCGTGCCCGAAATTTAAAAGACTTGGTTCGTAAAGACTCGACCTCTGGATACGCGAGAGTTCGTGTAACTCTCCTCAACAAGGGCGATGATGCCTACAAGCACGAACTGTACGGCGACAAGATCACCGTTGAGCGCACCATCGCGACACGTGGGGGCTACAACGGATTCAAGTTATTTGACGCCCATGACAGGGAAGTTTCACGGAGCAAAAAAGATCTGGATGAACTCCTTGACAAAGTCAATGCCCAAGTCGAAAACCCGGTGGCGATTCTGGACCAGGAAGAGGCAAAGAAGTTCTTGACGGGAAAATCGGAAGACAAATATGCTTTCTTCATGAAGGCAACAGAACTTGAGCGAATCGATCGCAATATTGCATCGACAGTCGACAAGATCGCAGAACTGGAAGATCAGGAAAAACGAATGGAACGGACATTGGAAAACGATATCGCCCTTATGGACCAGACGAGAAAGCAATATGAACAACACAAGGAGATTGAAAAAATGAAAAGAAAGCTTCATGCCTGTGAAGAGGCTCTTGCATGGTCCATGTACAAGGAAGCGAATGCTCTCCTTCAAGACGAACTCAACGTAAGTACAACGTGGCCGACGGGTGCATACAAGAGGATGAATATCTCTCCTAACCTTCTTGAAACAATTGCAGCGTGTACAGCAATTCCGCGAAAAGGCAGAAAAACGAAAGGAGGAACTCACGCAAGCTGAAGCTGCAACTCAGGAAGGCGATACGGAAGAAATCAACCTGAGACATAGAGTTGAAGAGCTCACGAAAGAAGCTGATGATCAAGCTAATAAGAAACGTGACCTGGAACAAGAGTATAAACGGGCCCGGGAACCTCTCAAGGCCATGGAAAGGAATCTTCAACACCTACAAAGGGAAAAAGCCACAATGGAAAGGGCATTACAAAGTACCAAGGAAAGATTGGAGACAAAACGACAAGAAATCCTAGCTCGTGCCGGTTCAGCAGAGTCAGAAGCAGCCAAACGGACACAACGTCTGAAAGACGCACAAGATGAACTGGCAAACTTAAAGGAACGGTACGATCAGGCTAAGCAAGATACTAACGATTCGCGACAAGCCTACGATGAGTTAGAACCCATCGTGAAACAGGCACACACCAACGTTGAAGATACCACCAAAAAGTTGAGAGCCATCGAAAGTCGCATGGCTAGCTTACAATCTTCGTCAGGAAGTTCATTGGCAATTTTTGGCCAGAGGTGCGCTCAGCTTAAAAATGCCGTGGACGATTACGTTAGGAAGGGACATTTCCGCGGACAAGTTTGCGGCCCTATTGGAGCGTATCTCAAAGTGGTTCCTGGAAAAGAACACTTCGCTGCACTTGCCGAATGCGCCATGGGCAATGGAGTACTAGATCGTTTTGTTGTGACCAACGATCATGACCGAAAGGTTTTGCAACAACTGAGACAAAGAATTGGTTGCCAATCCGATTGTGGGATTTTCCAAGTCGCTATGCATTCTGGAAGGTTTGAAGTTCCGGGTCCTCCGGCAGAAGGCATCGAAACAGTGGAAAGCGTTCTGAATATCTCGGATAATCTTGTTTTCAACTGTCTCGTAGATCATTGCAAAATCGAGGAGAGGGCATTGGCACGCACCAGAGAGGAGTCGGAGCAAAAGTTATTGATGGAAGAAGGAGGAAGGCTATCAATTCGGGGCAAAATAAAGAACGTGTATTTCCTACCACGCGGTGACAGCTGGTCTGTCAAGGGGACTTCAAAAACTTTAGTGTCAAATGACAAAGAGAAACTCCGTGAGAGTATTGGGGTTGATAGGTCAAAAGCACTTGAAGAAGCCAACCGTGAGGCAGAGAACATCAAACACGAACTCTCTATTTTAGGTCGCGAATCAAGCAAATTGGAGCATCAGCATCGGGAAAAGCAGGTTGCATGGAACAAGGCGAAAAAAGAAGTGCTCTCACTGCAGACCTTGATTGACAAGATCGTAGAACGAATCGACTCTATAAAGTCAGAGCAAGATACTGCTGAAACCTTCGACACGGACACCAGCGATCTCGAGCAAGATGTCGAAAATGCACAGAATGACCTAGATTCCTTCAAGTCACGCGAAAGCGCGTTGAAGGAGGAAATCGCAGTAAAAATCCCTGAGGTTGAAGAGATCAAGAGTAGAGTCGACGAGACGACAGCCCGCAATTCCAAAGTTCTGCAAGAGCTACAGGCTGCATCCGAGGAGCTGACGGCTTATATGTCTACACTATCACAAAGAGACGAAAAACTAGAGAAGAAGCGCGCAAAATTGAAGCAATTGGAAGAAATCGTTGCAATACAGGAAGAGAAGATGAACGAGATCACTGCGGATGTTTATAAGTACCTAAGGCATTCCCGCCTCTTGGCCTACCATCGCATGAAACGTGAGGAAGCTGACAACGAAGGCCTGGACGAGACTCAAGCATCTCAGTTTTCGCACGATCCTACAGATGACGAGCTTGAAGCAATTGAAATTAACGATGTGGACAAGGATTCCAAATACTACCGAGCCAAGATCGAAAAGCTAGCCAAGAAGATTGACCAAGAAAAAGAACGTCGCAAGACAAATAAAGAAGACGCTTTGGCAGCCCTTGAGAAGTACAAGCGGGCTAAAGAGATTGTTGAAGGAAAAATGGCTCAATTAGAAGAGATTACTAATGTGAAAGAAAATCTGACTCAAGACGTTTTGCGACGCAAAGAGCGCTGGGAGCAGTTTCGGGAGCACATTGCAAACAAGACAAGTTTGATATTCGACGAAGTTCTCAACAGAAAGGGATCGTCGGGCACAGTAGAATTCGACCATGAATCGGGAACTCTGGAACTGATCGTTCAAAAAGATTCTGCCGATTCCAACAGTCAGCAGAAGGACGCCAAGGCACTGAGCGGTGGTGAGCGGTCGTACGCTACCATAGCTCTTCTTATTGCTCTTGGAGAAAGTCTGGAAACTCCATTTCGAATTCTGGATGAGTTTGATGTGTTTCTGGATCCAGTTACTAGAAAGATGACTATTCAAGCTCTGATTGAAATGGCCAAGGGCATGGCTCATCGTCAATTTGTTTTCATTACTCCACAAGATGTTTCCAGCGTGACAACTGATCCGATGCTGAAGGTCCTCAAGATGACACCGCCTGCAAGAAGTACAATCGCTGGGGGTCCATCACAGCAGACGTTGAATTTTTCACAGTCTTAGAGAGTCTGTATTTTTTTCTCGATCCAATTTACAAAGTGTCATGTAGGTCTACCGTAATTATAAGCCCAGGTACACTTTACATTTCATCTTGGTTCGCTGTCGGTTACGACTGCTACTTTTGAAAAACGAAAATATTTGCCACAAACAATAACGTCTACACCTTCTACTATTACTTTCGTATTTTAATTTACTTTTTCTTTTCCATAGTCATGGCATCCTGAACAAAGTCAAATTTCTTGTCTTCTGTCTTAACCGGTTTGCCGGTGTTGATATTGTTGTTCATAAACGCGAACCCATTTTGCATTTTAGGGGGTCCAAACATACCCCGCTGTTGTTGCAAAGCCATCATTTGTGCCATTTGCATTTGTTGCTGCATCATCATTTGCTGATAGAGCATGGCTTGCATTTGCTCAGGCGACACCTGCATCATCTTTTGTTGAGAGTTTGGGGTAATGTTTTTGAGTGGGTCAAAGGAGTCTCTTGAGACCGGGGCAATCTCCGTTTTCTTTTCCAACTGACTATCTACCGACGTGGATTCATTGATGAAGCCAAATGCTGAGCCACTTGAAACTTGAGCAACAGGTGTTTTAGGGTCGTCCGACTTGATTGCTAGGCTGTCGAACATCGAGGTAACTGTCGCTGGTTGGGAAGCAGGTGGAGCGGTAGCCGTAGCATCCTTGACCTGGACATCCCCGAACAATGAGCCACTCGACGCGATTGGGGCCTCCGGGTGGGTGTCGGCAAGCCAGTCTCCCAAGAGGTTGCCACTTGTTGGTGGTGGCGGTGGCGGGACATTGGGCGGTTCAGTTGGCAGAGGGACAGACATGGATCCAGCAACACTGAGTCCACCGAAGAGCGAGGGTTCAGCTGCCGGTGCTGGCGTTTCGCTAGGAGGGGGAACCGCAGCTGGGGCATCGTCGTCAAAGTCCAATAGGTTGGGAACCGGTGCCGGTGGTGCTGCAGCCGGAGGCGCAGTAGTGGGCGGTGGGGCGAATCCAGATACAGGAGTGGCCACACCCATTAGACTTAAAACCCGTTTAGCCGGGTCTCGGATCTGCGCTCTAGTATGATTTACAAGCGGCGCAATTTCTCCACTGCACGCATGGAAGAAGTCTGCGTAGGCATTCGAAGTCGCTCCAGGCTTCTGTCCATGTTTCATACATGTTTCAATGACACAGAGGGCCTTTGCGCGAATTATCCATGGCTGCCCTTCTTCTAAGCAGTCCAAAAGAACTGGGCACACCAAATCAGGGTTGAGGTTGGCCACGGTTCGAGCAAATTGATTCAACTTGTCAGGAGGAGGTTCGGCTTTCATACCACCAGGTGGACAAAGTTCCAAAATAAGCTGCCTCTCATAGGATCCATCTTGAACGGCAGTGCCACCTCCCCCAATGCTCGGAATCCCAGACGTGACTGCTTCCGTGACGGTGATGGATGGGGTCGCCTGATGTTGGTATGGCTCTCGAGCCTGAGATGCTACACTGGCCGAAGCCCAACTTCCACCAACACCACCAGCCCCATGTGGTCCTTTCTGTGCCCAGGCATAAGCGTTGTTAGTGTCGCGTGACTTGTAGTAGGCCGAATCTTGGTTGTAGTTGGGAGGTGGAGCAACAGCAGCTGGTCCCCGGTTGGAGGCCATGGTCCACTGGCCACCAGTTTGATGCATTAACTCGTTTCTTCCTGGAGGTCCCGAGTACTATTGAAGACGAAAAGCCACAAAGCCGTGAGTGACAGAACTTGTAGAAACAAATAAAGGAGGGGTGACGTGCACCAACTTACCATTCCTGGACCCCCATACGATCCACCTGGTCTCGGCATACTGCCGTTGCCTACAGTCACGGTTACATTACGTGCCAAAGGATCCTTAATCATTCCAATAACAGTTTCCTTTGCCTCCTTTATCACATCCGTGGCAGTCATGTTCGCAATGCCCCGTGGCTGGGGGTCGAGACGAGGATCTGAAAACATGGGATTGCCAATTCCGTCCATGCGGCGAGCTCCAGGAGCTGCCGGGGGGGCACCGACGGAAGGCCCGTAAGGCGTCGAGACTGAAGTCGCAAATGGAGCACTAGTAGCCTCTGGAGGGGTGTCACTGTATACGGCATCTAGCGCTTCCTTGGCTGCAGCCCTGACTCGTTCGTACGGTTCGTCGCCCCTTACTGGATCCGGCGGCCCTCGGAATTGCAGTGCCTCTTTGATTGCTGACATGGCGCTGGGATCTTGTGCCAAGCAGCGCTTGAATTGGCCACGTAAATACGGTGAAGTGCACGTCTTGCTGATGACCTTGAGACATTTGAACTTGACATTGTGATTGTTTTTCGTCGCAAGCCGATTGGTTAGGTATTTGGCGATCTCGGAGCAAGTAGCTGGATTCGAAGCAGCATTCTTTGCAATGTCCAAGTACATGTAGCCTGGCGTCGGTGCGTCCGAGTTTTCCGTGGCACGGGAGAGCAATTGCCGGTCCATGGTAGTCGTAGCTCCTGATCGTTGCAATTCACACGCAATCTAATGACAGTTGCAGTGACTATGCTTGTATCAATCAGTACTGTAGCAACTAGCCGTCACAATCATTGCCGTCGGGACGTCGGGACGCTCACTACTCTACTCTTTTGTCACACGACTTCCAAAAAATGGGTACGGCACGCGGCACGCGTCGGCGTGCACCAGTACTCAAATTTGCGTAACTTCTACGTAACGCATTGCTCGCGCGACTTCTCCATATAGCCGTTGAACTTCAAATCAAAGTGGATTCCCTGGACTTCATCGTCCACTACATCATTGTCATCAGTCGTGTATCTCTACAATCGTCCTGTTACCAAGTACCCGGTCCCAGGTTCACCAAAGGGTACCTTAAGAAGATGGATGACTGTAACTTGGTAGTACATGGTACCATCAACATCACGTCCTTGGTTCAGGTGGATCGTGGATCTGGCACCCTTAGATGCAGATTATAAATAGGTAAATTTGGCAAAGCATGCCAGCGCGCCCTTGTAGCTCAGTTGGCAGAGCGTCAGTCTCATAATCCGAACAACAAAGAGCAAGCTGAAGGTCCTGGGTTCGATCCCCAACGAGGGCAC
>SWEM01000264.1:0-40454 GCA_019593585.1 Nitzschia palea | reverse complement strand
TCCGACTGGTTCTATTCACATGAAATATTGATCTTGTTGATCTGGATGTAGATATTTGATGTGACATCTCCGTCGTAATTATATCCACACTTGGGTCCCGCCACCAAGGTTCTGTCTCACCTCAACCTGGCGCCCAAATCAACATATGACTGCACAAGTACCCGGAGTGAGCGGTGAGTTTGATTTGTTCCCAAATCTACGGAGGGGACGCGTGCAACCGAAGAAATCCCGCCCGGCTTGCTAATAAATGTGTACTGTGACAACCGGTATGCCCGCCAAGTTCCCTCCCTCTACAAGGTGCGAAATGTGAACTGTCATTAACTGCAATGCAAAAATAAAAATAAGAAAAGAATAGGTCCAAGTACTATAACTGATTAGTGATTCCTCATCCGTCAACATAGGACTGCCAAGAATTTGTAATAAATGGGGGGACAGTTAATTTGTAGCCTCCAAGAAAATTATTGTGTTGTCATCGCATGCCATTTAGCTGCATATAAGCTTTGCTGGGGTCCCCTGGAAATCAAATCGTTGTGTGTTCCACTTTCAACAATGGCACCATCCCGGACGACGACAATGTGATCGGCGAAACGTCCTGTAGCCCACTTGTTGGTTGCCATTATTGTTGCTGCACCGCTCTGTCGCAACTCTTTCAGAATCTTGGCCTCCTCGACTTCTGAGAGGAGGACTGTGGGGTCGTCCAACAACAGCACAGAACCTACCAGACAATTCTCAATTTTGTCGGTTGACGCCGCTGCGTTTTCGTTGTCATAAATGGTTTGAGCCAAAACTTTGGAGAGAATTAGTTTGGACCATTCCGCAGGCGAGAGTACCTGGCTTCTTGGTCGCAATGAAGAAGGTCGCAGATCTTCTTCGTTGGCCGTCAAGACGGTAGAAAGTTTGGACGGCAACCTGGGAATAAGAGTTGAATACAAACCAGTAATCTGCGAGGAAAAGGTAAGACGGCAATAGCACTTCCGAGAGCAAATGTAAAGTAAATATTGGTACATACCTTGAGCGCCAAGAGTATCGACGCTTTTTCGCTCGAACTCAGCTTGTGATCTACATCAGCTAAACGAAGTCCATCGACTGGTTCCAAGATTTCTTCCATGTTCCATCCAGAATAGAGGCTGGCAGTATCTGCAACTGTGCGGACATCGGAAAGTAGGACCCCTAATCGCCTCTTCAGGACACTCTTGTCCCATTTTCCACTCTCGACTCCACCAACACCGACGAATCCTCGCACCTTGTTCGTAGTTAATGATCGTCGAGGAGGCGAAATTAAGGATTCGGCAATGGCTGTCAGGATTCTAGTCTTTCCAGCACCATCATCGCCTAACAATACTAGTAATTCTCCATTTCGGCATTGCAAATTGGCTCCCCGCACTGCCCACGCTCGTTTGGTGGTATGTGCTGCCCACAAGTCCTTTACCACGAGGCCTGCCGTGGGCGATACGGCAGCCATGAATTGAATGTCCGTTTGTCGACGATTTGTTTCTCGGATCTCGTCGATTGTACTCGAGAGAGTCGAGACAAAAGTCTTGACGGTGCTACGTTGTTGGCAGAAGAGTACAACCTTTCGAATGGCATTGTTTGCCACCATAAACATACCAAACAACACCACTGATACATCCAAAATCGAGTCCCACTTTAGTCCGACATGAGATATAGTATCGAGGGATGCCATGCCCACAAGATAGAAAAGGATAATTGGAATTGTCGAAGTGACTGCCGCAAGCATGGTATAGGCGAAACGTCGAATTGCCACCAGCAAGGCACCTTTAGAACGCTCGTCGACGGGAGTGCCACGGTTGTTTCGCCATCTCTCCAAGGCATTCTCAATGGATCCATTTTCCGATAACATGGTCAAGCGGGTTGCACTAGATGCCCCAAGTTTGGCAAATTGTTGGGCGCTTTCGCTTAAACTCAAGGCGAACTCTTCGTCATCGTTGTCCTTGTCCCCATTTGTTTTTCTTCGTACTTCCAGCTTCGGGATCGCTGTAATTAGTAACGATGACGCAATAATGGAAAGGTGGAACGCAAATTGCATGGGATTTTCGAGGAACGAAGTGAATGCACGTGCGGTTAGTCCCTCGAGGGTCAGTGCCAGCGACTCGACAATGTGTCGCATACTGGCAACAAGTCCCGTCCATGGAATCGGCCAAGAATGCCACTCCTCCAAAACAGCAAGCTCCCAGAGACTGTGTCCGATCGCTGTCAAAAAGGGACCAATGACTGTGACTGTCATGACGATCAGGGATGCCACGACCATGGTAACAAAGGAATTCAATCGAGATGTTGCTACCACACTTCGGACTTGCCACATAGCCGCTTGGTTCAGCTTTTTAGGAAGGGATGGATCCATCCTAATGGCAGCGGCCAATCGCAGATATAGTTGAGCATATTGCGCTTCATCTTCGACATTTGATCCGATTGAGCTAACCAGTCGTTCCACTCGCGAAATCAGCAGCCTTCGTTTGGCATAGATCGAAAGGTAGGCATATCCAGCAAAGATTGGAGCCCACGTAAACAGCGCTTCTCGACCAGCGGCGAACACCATCGGGAGTGTGGTATGAATAAAATGTTCCATGGATGCTGGAAACGCAATTTGTCGTAGTCCATCCGCTTGTTGAATACCTACAAGAACAAATAATACACAAAGTCCATCAAAGAATGATTGATATCTTCCAAGGGTACGACAACGAATCTCATCGGAACTCAATAGCAACGATGGATTTTTTCCGCCGTCACACCGTGCCAAGAGACTCTTTAGAGGGGGTGCTAATGCTTCTCCGCCCTTGACTACCGACTTGGTCGTCGGTCCTGGTAACAACGAATCTGACTTGGACTTGGCTCGGAACAAGCCAAAAAAAGAACCTCTTCCACTACGACTCTCTTCGTCATCATCGTCTCTCCAGGCATCCATATTGGCATACTGGTATGATGATTTCTTGCCCAATCGAAATATAATATTGATTGGATTAGGGATCCTTGGCATTGATGGTATGGCATCCAACAATTTTGAAACGAATGATGATTTGTCAACATCATAGTCAGGCCTGACAGTGGTGGTAGCACTGGAGGGATTGGGTCTTTTGGGTGATGTCGAGTATTTCATGGATGAAGATTTGGACGTATCCCATGGTATACGCAACGAACGAGAGTGAGTATCCGTGACTATGGATGGCTGTTTGGGTGGAGATTGCAAATGGCTCGATTGCAAGTAGGGGTTGGCAACATATTGCCCACTGGTTTGGATGGTGCCGGACATCTGTGGTTGTTGTTGTTGAGATGGTTGCGTTTGTGATGGTTGCTCCTCCACCAATGTTCCGCTTGGTGGTTCGTTGGGAGGTTGAGGAAGCATCGCGTCTGATGGCGGCATGTACATGGAAGGATGGGTTGGTGGAATCGGATGTTGTCCATCGGGTGATGACGCTCCACCATTGGCACGAATCATTTTCCCTGTCATGATATTGTTCCAGTTGATCTGACGTGATGATGATGACGACGAGTCCACAAACTTGCTTTTGGTTGTACTTGTGGCGGGCGATTGGGAACCTCCTCCCTCCTTTTTCTTGACGACATCAAACTTGGTCCCGTAGGGTGTGAGGGGAGTTTTGGTTGGAGGTGTTACTTTGGCAGACTTTTCTCGGGCGATTCGTGTGGTTTCATCCAAGGATAATTTTGGTGTTGTTAATGTTGGTGGTGGTGTCAAATTGACCGTAGAGAAAAGTTGCTGTGCTCGTTCTGTAATGGAATCTTCCACCTTGGCCAATCCATCCAAACTTTTCTCTACCTTTCCCCATAAAACTTTCCACGTTGACGAAATCGATGATGATGCAGAAGAAGAAGTCGAAGTTCTACCCGGTGGAGGAGTTCTTCTAGGATAGGATTGAATCCCGGGACGTGGTTGGTTGGGAGTCGGTGGAGCCATACCAGTGTAACTCTGGGGTGGAGGTTTCCCATAGGACGCATAACCATGAGGCGGAACACCCGCGGGTATTTGTGGGAGGCCAAGCTGACCCTCTCTTGGATCTGCATAGAAACTTCCTGGCGTCCGCTGCCCACTTTCCGGTTGCCACGAAGTTGTGTGATCGACTCCCACAGAAGTGGATTGGACATGTGGACTCCCAGCGTCTGTATTGTGATCGAGTGAGGGTTGTGGGTACGATTGTATCGGTGTTGCCGTTGTTGTCTCATCCAACAACAATTCTGTTCTAGGTGGAGGTTTGTGTGGTTGATCTTGCCCGTTATGGAATGCGTCTGAGGATGTCAACTGACAATTGTTATCGAGTGTCATGTCATTCTCATCGACATTGGATCGATGCGTAGATTCCACTGAATTCTCATCCATTTCGGATTCTGTCGTCAAGATCAATGGATCACTTCTTACTGCATTTGCATTAGCGTCAGTCGTAGTGTCATCGAGCGGAGTTGATTCCATTGTGCTTTCATCTCTTAACCGATGGTTTCCACTGGTTCCTTCCATTCCAGTAGTCTCGGAATGGTTCACTCGTTGCGATGGTCTAACCTCATCATCCATATTTTTCTGCTGATACGAGTCTAACATGTCTGCAGACATTTCATCCTGTTGCAGTTGAAACTCTGATTCGTCCTTGACGCGTGGGGGTAGCTCTTTGGGTCGAGATGGTGGTGGTGGTATCGATGATTTGGAACTGTCTCGCACAGGCAGAGATTGTATGGATTCGGTTGGAGTCGTCCGCCGTATGGGAGGGGGAGGTGGTCGGATGTGAGTGTCACTGGTAGACTTCAAGAGTGACTTGGCTGGTGGTGGTGGTGGTGGTGGTGGTGGAATCTTGGATGTGATTGGATCGAGATTGGCCTGGGAGTTGGGAACTTTTGGCTGAAGTGGAGGCGGCGGGGGTGGTGGAATTTGAAAGCTGCGGCGACCAACCTCGGACTCTGCCGTGGCGACTGTCCCTAGTAGGAAGAACGCAAGAATACAACAATTCATGACATGTTTGGTGTCGACGAATGGACGCACAGGATGCCGTATTTGACTATGAGTCATCGTCGAGAAAGGCACCGTCTGCGAATCTTCCAGTAGATAGGTATAGATGTGATGTTTCGCAGTTTTATTCGTGCGGTAGCAATCGCATGCGAATAGCCTGGTGGATAGCAATATCAAGGATGAAACGTTTTGTCAATGGTTGACAAATCTGGGATCCAATGGTGGCTCGCTTCCTACGGTAGTAGTTTTGGGATGGATCTCGCAACACTTTTGTTTTTCATTCACAGACACAATGTGAATTTCCACGTGGATGAAAATGGTGTCTTCCCGACGAGAACTCGCCAAGGTTTGACTCGTTTGACCTAGTTGGCTCAAGGCTGATTTATTATGTAAAATACAGATAGATCCTCCTTTTCTATGTAGCTACCAGGTATCAACCAAACTGTACTTGGTATTTGTGCGAGGTGATATAAGACAGTCACACTTCCCATACCAGGTACACCTACTATCCCTATATAGTTGGTAGGTCCATCCTCCAAGTCCAAGCATGAAGTGAGTATTCCTTCTACCGTACCGCATTTCCAATGTTGCTTACTGTTAAGACAACGGGTGTCCTCATGACAGAACCTCAAAGACTGTGTCGCGATTGTACAAAAACGCCGACTAAGGAGGCGGTTTGAATCTTTTCATCTGTTCCGGCAGCTAATCGAAATTCCACATGGGACATGCCATCCAATAACCGCCCCAATAGTCCACTCTCTAATTCCATAGTCAACAATTTGGCGGTCAAATCTTGCAAGACATCGGTCAAGGCATATCCTTTCGATGTACAAAGTAGGACCACTTGTTGGTAGGCACTGGCAAACGATTCTTTCATGAGCCATTCCATAATTTGATCAATATCTTGAGGTAACGGTGAACCCGAAGTTAAATATACATCAGCTTCATCAATCACGTGCGATGTTGTTGCTGTTGTTGTTGTTCCCTCGTCACTATTCCATTCTTTGGTATTACTCATAGCAGTCGATTGTAACAAATTCAATACCCGACGCATATCACCACCACTTAATCTCAAAATGGCTTGCTTTCCAGCATTGGTCATGGTCAACTGTTCCAATTGTGCCACTTCTTCTAATCGTCCTTCAATTTGATGGGATTTCAATGGTGCAAAGCGGAATCGGGTACAACGGGATTGTAATGCCGGAATAATTTTACTGACATAGTTGCAAATCAAACAAAACCGAGCATTTTTGGTATATTTTTCAATGACCCTTCGGAGAGCAAATTGAGCATCGGATGTCATGGCATCGGCTTCATCCAAAATGATTAATTTGACACCCCGATGAAAGAGTTGTTGAGTCCCCGCAAATTCTTTAATTTCATTTCGTACCACATCGATTCCTCGGGCATCACTGGCATTCAATTCCAATGTCATACTCCCATAGGATTTCCCATACATGCGTTTGGCAGCAGCTACAATAGTTGAAGTCTAACGCAATCACAACAAGAAAAGAAAAAAGGAGTTGACAAAGTGTGTGTTGAGTATTTAACCAAGATTCCATTCGACGGGAAACGAGAAAAATTCACTTCTTACCTTGCCAGTACCCGGGGGTCCATAGAGTAAGAGATGAGGAAGATTATCATTATCAATCAAACTTGTAATGATATTGACAATATCTTCGTGGGCAACCAAGTCTTCCAATCTGCGGAAATGGTAAAGAGAGGAGGACACCATCATCCAATGAGCACATTGACATCCTGTCAAGGTGATGATAGGCAGACACTTTTCCAAGTTCTTACCGTTGGGGTCGATACTTTTCCACCCATGGTAACTGACTTCCTTCGCTGGTGGTTTTGCGGGGATCATCAACATCCATTGGTGTAATGATCGAAGTTCCAGTCATGCTTTTGTACAGAGTACAGAGTCGTCCACTTCAAAAGATTGCGGTACAATACAAATATTGTCGTGGCAATGCCAAACTGCAAATCTTGCCACCAAGGGAGGCATGAGTAACGGTTAACCGTCGACAAAAAGGCGGCGTGCCCATCGTGGTCGACCGACAGACATTCCTGGCACCACGTCATCTCTTTCAGTCCCAAATTGTCTCGGACCAATCAAATACGTTCGGGTTTTGTGAGGTACACCCCGAAACGCATGCAGTTGCAGCATATCCCGCCGTCATCCAGCGTCCAGCCATGGGATCCCCGCGTCAACAACCGGAAGCGTCGTTGTTGTTGTAATCGAATCTCCGAGGATTGCGCGTGGATTCTCCCCTTTGACCGAGTGAAATCCGAGTGTATCCCATACACTACAACACTGTTTCTTCCCACCTATTTGTGTATCATTCAGAAAACAAACTCGCCCTACCCTCCAACTCTGTCATCAAGATCATCACCTTTTTGTAAATCATGAAATTCTATACTCCCCTTCCGTTGGCGCCACTGCTAATAAGGCTATTGCTACTAGAGTCAACAACGATCCACGGATTTGTTGTCATTGGGAATACTCCATCATCACGACGGACGGTGGATGTTTCAAAACGATATGGGGTCTTGTTTGATGATTTTGAAGAATTTGAGCATGCTCATCCCCCACAGGATTCCTCCTTCACGAGTGAAGATTTGTATGCCTCCTTACGAGCACGACAGGCCGATTTCAAAACATCGTCCTCCTCCTTTGTCAATATTGATAGAAAATATACATCTTCCTCCTCCTCCAAGGACGAGGATGACGACGATATGGAGGGACGAATCCAGGATGAAGAAGCGTACTATTTGGACAATTGGCGAGATTCTGCCTGTTCCTCCACAGTACGATTAACCTTGGATGATTGGATCCGAAGAATTGCCATTGATACGTATCCCTTGGCTGTTTGTGGGACGGCCAGTGGTCACTTATATTTGGCGGAACTAGAAGAGGGGGAAGAATTGGATTGTGTCATGAATGTGCATGCGAGTGGTGATAGCGATGATGATGGTGAGCGAGTACTGGAATTTCCACAACACTTGCCCGATGCGCTGACGGACTTGTATGGAAAATTTGATGGGGGAGGTGTGATTGCCTTGGCCATGAAAGATGATTGGATTATAAGTTCGGGACGAGAAGGAGGGGCCCATCTTTGTCGAATTGTGGGTGAAGAGCATCAATTTTACAAGGGAAGTCGCGGTGGAACATCCAAAAAAACAAAACTTTCCTTGCAACGGCTGGGAAAGTTTCGGGGACTAGTAGCAGACAATGTTGTCATTACCTCCATTGTCTTTGATACAATGGGGACGGTATGGATGGCTGGTTATGATGGTATATTACGCGGGTTTGACTATGAGGAACTCGACATTGAGGATAATCCGCTCATGACGAGACAATCCAAACCGCTCTTTCGAGTCGATTTGGGATCACCCATTGTCAATCTCTCTGTCAATGATGAGCTTGGATGTGGAGTAGCTTCGACAGTTTCTGGTCTGGTTATTTTTTCGCTAGAGGATGGGGAAATACTGGCAAAATGGAATCCCTGGGTGAAAAAGGTTCGAAGAGAATTCGTGCGGTCTGCTATTTTGTTGAAAGATGACTCGAACCCCAATGAAGAGGAGCCACCAACCTGGTCTGTCATTTGTGGCGGGTCAAGAGGAAGTCTCTTTCAACGGATATTAAATGTTGATAGCACCGGAGTCGTATCGCCCATTCGTCCCTTTTTGGATCAAGAAAGCCGCGATGAAGCCATTTTCCCTGTCAAGATACGACCGAATCACATGGGACCTGTCGTGGCACTTGCTTGCCCAGGCCCAGGGCTCTTGGTCTCGGGAGCATTGGATGGGTCCATGCGAGTATGGGATTATGCAGCCTATAGTAACGAAGAAGACGACGAGGAGAATGACAATGATGAAGAATTGGATGAAGAGGAGGATGTGATTGAGATTGAAGCACAATATGGTGACATTCAACCGAACGATTCAAGACCGCGATGCCTCTATGCTCTGGCGGGATACAAAGTCTGGTTAGGATCAATTTATGCTACCAGCCGAAAACTGGTATCGGATGGTGCCGACAACACAATTATTGTCCATTCTTTTGAGAACGAGGAGGAAGTTCTCTTCTCTGAAGATGACGATGACGATGATATCGAAGGATTCTCCTTTGAATAAAATGCACACTAGTGGAAATGATATAGTTCTTGCATTTTCTATTTTCAATGTGTTGTTAGACCCCTGTCACAAATGAAGGTAGCTTGGGAAAGCAATAGCGCCGGTGCTTCTACCTTGTAACCTTGTATTGATTCAAGTTCAACGTGGAGGTTTCGCTTCATGGTTCACAAATTTGAATGAAAAGCGAATCCATCATTCCATATAGCGGTCAAATCAAAGGATGGCAGAGGCAGGGCCAGTCGATTTGAATGGCAAAGGAGTGGAATGAATGGAATAGCAACTACTAACGTTAGTACTATATTTGTGCGCGACGAGATGAAAGAGGATTGTGTACTGATAAAGAACATTTAACTGGTTGGCATCCATTTCAGGCACTATCTCTTATCATTTTGGAGTCTCTACAGCGCTCAATAAATGTCTGCATATAGCATAGATAATTTTTCTTTTTGTGTGTGTTGTGAATGGTAAAACTGCCCAATTGTGTTGTACATGGTACCTTCGAATAATAATGTTTGTGCAGGCGCGATCATAATAGTCCAAAGCAGCCGTGATTGTATTCAAATGAATACAATCCTGTTGTTGTAAGATTTGATCGATTCTTAAAGTGGCATCTTCCATAGTTGTGGCAAAAAGTGAAAAACACATGTCAAACAACAATCGACAAACAGCAATTCTTAAAAGCTCTCATGACGACATTTGAGCCGCAACGCCTTCTTTGCGTAGTACATCAGCAAAGGATCGTCCGCCACCCCATGATGGAGCCTGGACGGAGAGTGAAGCACCTGAAGTTGCTTTGCTTTCTGTGGGTTTTTTGTTCTTCTTGCCACCATCCTTACGGACTACTGCAGCTTTTTCTTTGGACGACCCCGAACTCTTTGCATCATTACCCTTCTTTCCCTCTTTCTTTTCAGCAGGAGGAACTTGTCGCGACGAATCTTCCTTGGTTTCCACCACTGGTTTTGGGGGCATGGGAGGTGCAGCCTTCAAAAGCGCCGCAGCATAACCACCAACGAGTTGTTGAGACGAATGGTGATTTTTAGAAGAAGACGATGAAGATGTTGTGGTAGCGGTGGATGCCGAATCTGAACTTGTACGGGCCTTGTCCATTTCATCGTCGGGACGATGTTCTGGCAACTTTTCCACTTCAATCTTATTCTTGTTTTGGATATCGTCATTGCACAAGGATGGGAAATGATCTTCACTTAATGAAGGAGGTGCTTGCTGGGGGGCTTTTGATCGATCATCCTGTTTCGAGCCTTGTTTCCTGTTATTCTGCTGTTTCTGGCCATTGGCGGGATTGTTGTTATTCCGGCGTTGGCCACCAGATCCATTCTTTCCACCCTTGGTATTCTTGTTTTGAGACGACGCATTATTATTGCTATTCTTGCTCTTGTTCGCATTGTTTTTCCTCTTCTTCCCATTATTTGTCCCTTGACCCATTTTCTTGTTGCCACCTTGTATTTGGGGAGCAAATGCCATGCCTGCATCAGTCCTTGTAAAGCGAATGTTTGAGGGAGAAAAGTCAGAAGTTACTACCACAGCCGACTTTAGTCTAGCCTTGACGGATTCACCGGAGGGGAACTTCTTTGACCTTAGTTCAAACATTACATGGATCATATCATCCTTGGAGGTTGTATCCATAGTCACAAACCTGTGTGTGGTGTCATTCAATAAATCAACGCATGTGAGAAACATCATCAACTTCAACCACAAGATTCATTGCAAACAAGTGACAAGGTCGTACCAACAATTAGCAACATCCAAATGCATGCTTTGGATAGGTGGGCACTTTTCGAATGTAAAGAGTTCACGAATATGCGATTCCTCCACTCCTTCTGGAACTTCGCGAATGATTAGCGTGTTTTGCACTTGCGAATTGGAACTAATTGTCTTGATAGCTGGTGGTGAGATTGGTGTGGGCGAAGTGATGCTACACATGGGAATTGCTTCACCACTCTTAGGTCCCACCGCTTCCACTGTTAGAATCTCCGGAGAGGTGGCAACCGTTTCGTCATCCACCCGCTTGCCCGTTTCCGTATCAATGTGGACCACTTCCAATAGCTCACTGCAATCAATAGCAGCGCGTCGAACAGAGTTGACAGCGTCGGTGGTGGGAACCAAAGCTTTAACCTTGCCAAAGTTGGCAATAATCGAAAGTGGAACGTAGCCATCATTTAGTGATCGTAACGTAGCCACATACGTGTCCTTTTCCAAATTGGCGGTGGAGAAGTAATATTCCACCTGCCTGGCCAGTCGTTCCAACAGGGCCTTGTTTGTTTCACGCACAGCGGGAGCAGACCCTTGCTGCATCGTTTCCGGCTTGCTTTCCGCATCCGTTGAAACTGCAGGACTTGCAGTAGTGTTGCTGTTGGCGTGAACATTGGATGATCCAGCCATCAAAACTCCTGCACTTGCATCGTTCGCATTGGAAGTTCCCGTCATGGTTGGAGAAAGTTGCAATGAACGTCTATGAAGGAGATACAGAGGGGATGAGGAAGGATATCCAGTAGCAGGGTATGTTGAGTGAATCGATCGTCGATACCCAACAAAAAGTTTATGCACCAGCGTTTGAACACTACACTCGACCGACGGCTACAAGAGAAAAATACGTTTCGGTGTACTTGTAGTAGTGCAACTGACTGACCATATAATTTCCTACTAGTACCGTACGTCCCATTGGTGGCCAAACCGCAACGATCGCGCGTGACAAAAGAGAAGTCCGCTTCAAGATGTGGTGTGGTGTGGTTGCTCCTCTTGGATCTTCTCCAACGATGGCGACATGCCGTCCGTACGATTCAGAGTGTCTTACGTCATCTGCAACAATGCGAAAGAAACGTGGAAAGCTCATTCTTTTGGAATACCCCCTCGGAATGGAATGACTTCAACTTTCGTATCACATGTACGAGATGGTACGTGTGACGGGTCATGGCAAAGATTCTCGAATAATACAGTTTAACAGTGTATTTCAGTCCAGTATTCTGGGCGAAGTACGGACATATTTTAGGTTCCACTGTCGGAAGACGTCATCGTCCCTTTAACGGAGGTACCGGTATTTGTCGCTGCTCATAACGGCTAGTCAACGATCGAACTTCAGTGATGCGTCTTGAAAAAGATACGCAACCTCAACCCTTCGTATCGACGCCAAGTGAAACGAAAACGTGACAGGTGATCGAACATTGTTCAAACCCAAGAACCAGTCTCTCATTCCCAGATGCGACTTTAAGCCCAGTCCCTTGACGTTGGCGCTTTTCTTCAGTATGTGAGGAGGTGCATCACAATGGACTGGACATCCAACGAGAGTGGAACGATAAGCATTACACCTAGCGTAAAAAAGGAAACGTTGACTTTGTTTAGAAAATCCCTCATATTCGGTGTGCAGCAAGATTTTATCGGTAGTACAGCTATAGTGGATAACACTCAACCTAACCACTGGATAGTATATGCTGCATGCGATGGAAGTTGCAAAAAAAGACATCTGTTCATGTCTCCTCTATATTCTTTCTGTGACTCCAGCAATTAGCAATTTCAATTTTCTTTGTGAATACCTCAGCCATGCAATACCCCCTGGCAACGATGCCCCAGCTCCACAAAATAGCACTATGTCTATCAACGTAAAACTTGTCTACATGTAGCCTCATCTATTGTTGTTTTGTAGATGATGGGGAACAAGGCAGCCTTTCGACAAGCAACTGATTTCAAGATCAACATCCATCATTTTTCCGTAATCGCACACAGACCGTAAGAAATCAAGTGGCATCAGTAACGACCAACTTGAATCTTTTAACTATATTTTAACGCTCTTTAGGTCACGGACTGGTAATTGTCCGGTAAATAATGAGGAAAATGCGTATCACGTGCATGTGCCTGGTGGAACAACGGAAAACTTGTACTACCGGGTAGAAGGTGTTCGAAATCCATAATGACGCTCACACACAGCATCATCAGTTATACACGGTCAAAAAGATCACCTCGATTTCTCTCAATTCAAAATTGGGAAAAGCACCGTCGTAGTGATTTCATTGACAGCGAGTGCAGCATTGACATTGGGATAAAAACAAAATGCTTTCCATCAAGAAGATATCTGGTCAAGCATGCCTACTGAGTATGCTGGTGCTCTTGTGCATGGTTCCCCTGGTCGCTGCCAATCCTGTTGTAAGTGTGGAATATGCGGTTCTCAATTGCATTGGTGCTTGGTTGTATCGGTCAACGGAACTAAACTTGCCAACTTCTCTTTTGATTTCCTTTTCGTTTTCTTTCTCCTACCAATGCTACCGGTATACATTTATTCTTATGGGCCAGCTCGATGCACTGTACAGCGTTTGGGAAACGATTCGCGACTTTTGGGATGCACGAAGTCTCGCCGAAAAGATTATCCTGGGTGGCATGACCTTTTTCTGCTTTGCTGGTTTTACAGGATTGGATGGTGGGAATGCCTTACGATTGAATGAAATTTCTCTCGAAGAGGCAATAGTACCCAACAATCCAAGAGTCTTTTTTGATATTGAAATTGGTGGTCAAAAGGCCGGTCGTATCGTCATGGAACTCTTTGCTAAATCAGTACCAAGAACTGCCGAAAACTTTGTAAGTTACAAAAAATGAAAAAGAATACAGCAATCCAGAAATGTGGGACATTCAGCCAATGAAGTGGAGGAATTAGCTCTTGTCAAGATTTTATTATTATCCCTAACCAAATGGTTGTCATTGTTGTTGTCGTTGTGTGCTTCAGCGAGCCCTTTGCACCGGAGAAAAGGGCATTGGTATGGCAACGGGCTCGAAATTGCATTACAAAGGTTCCGTGTTTCATCGTGTGATTCCTGGATTCATGTGCCAGGTAAGTGACAAGCTCAGAATGAGGTCACTTTTGTATCATGCTTCTCTTTCTCTTTGGCTCACGGGAAATATTCACATTTGCTCTATGATTTGCTTCTGTCAACAATAGGGTGGTGATTTTCAACGTGGAAATGGAACTGGTGGAGAGTCTATTTAGTACGTCATTTGTTATTGGTGGGGTTTCGTATTGTTATTCAGATTGGATGTGGATCATTTTCTAACTGTCACCATCCTATGGAATTTTGTGGTAACCTCTTGTTTCTATTGTAGTGGCACGAAATTTGCCGACGAATGGGGTGTCAATGCAGACTCATACATTCGACACAGTGTTCCTGGTCTTTTGTCCATGGCCAACTCGGGTCGCAACACCAAGTAAGTATCAGCAACAAGAATCGTGTGGAAGTCTTTCTTGCCTTTTTTGCTGTTGGAAAGCTCATACACGACTCCCTTTATATTGCTTGTCATCCGTACTTAGTGGAAGTCAGTTTTTCTTGACAACTGCGCCGACTGCGTGGCTGGATTGCAGGCATGTAGTTTTTGGGAGGGTCGTAGAAGGAATGGACGTTGTCAAGGAAGTTGAAAATGTTGGAAGCTCTCAGGGTGCCACGAGTAAAAAGGTTGTGATTGTTGATTGTGGAGAGCTCAAGACAAAGTCAACCTAGATAGTAGAATAAAATGGTTTTCCCTGCTGATTGGATAAAAAATGTAACCCTGAAACTAGCTTCGAAACTTTGGACATACTATTATGCTTCTTCTATGGCAAATATTTCGGAATGTATTGCGAATCTAGTTCCATCGCAGCACATGCATTACGAGAGAAACTTGATGGTTAGTCACCGCTAGTTAGGAACTAATGCGACCATGCACCGGTATGTGAAATGGAGACATCTTCTTGCAAAATCCAGACAAAAGGAGCGATCAAATAATAGAAATAATGAAGGGAACATCATAATCCTTGGGCATTGCGCATTTTTTTGGTCTCGAGAACAAAAGCTAAGGTACTCACAGTTGACGACACCATTGGCAAAAGCGACCAACTTCCAGTCGATGAAGGATCATCAATCAAAATCTAATTTAAATAAGGAAGTGCAAACTTAGTGGGGCGGCTCTTGGCTTGAAAAAGGCCTAGTTGAAGAAGGTCCCCAACTTTGTAACCTCGGGGTAAGAAAGACCCTGCGTCCGGAATTCCCGACAACATTTCCTGCACGGACTCGAGTTCTTATGTACCTTCCATTCAAGGACTTGGTCAAGAGGATTGAGTCCAGCAGAAACTGCAGTCCACAACATGACAGGTTGAAGTCATCTGTCGCAAGACACTCTTTCATGGTTTTCGTGACCTGTTCATCACAACCCATCAACGATTGAGCGGCAGTCTCCAGCAAACCAAAAACTAACAGCGATAACGTGTTCTCATCACATTCACTGAACGGTTTGAGGAACTTTTAGTTCAATGTACCGTGTACCGCCCTTGTTCACTACTTCAACATGGCACCTGCTCGTCTCTGGTTCAATTCTGAATTTGTGAAGTATGCTCCGCACTGATTGGAACTATCCCCTTTATATCCTTCGAACGCGTCCAAATTGCTGACTACCGGCAGCCCCATAGCCCCACAGTCAACCAAGGCTTGACCAATCATTGCAAAGAAAAAATCCATCAACAATGATGTTGACTTGCTGCAGCTTGGTGGGTTGCATTTAGCATCAGCGGCAGTGTGGAATTGAAAAGAAAATAAGACATTTCTTTCCCGTTGATGTGAATTGTTCCAAGCAAATCGCCGGGGTCGTCACAGCAACGTCGAATGAAAGATTTGCTGGAGCGTTATTACAGTTATCTTTATTTATGAGACACATTCAGATATCTGTTGTGGTCGCACGCCGGGGTTCTATACTTACTGTAAATTCTTGGGGGTCAGCGGAAGCACTCTACCTTGTCAATGTGACCAAATAGAGTGGTGTGACTGTAGATCACCTGCTTCGTTCAGACTTTTGTTCGTTCAGACTTAAGTGTTCTTTCGACAGTCCTTGTTGTCTTCATTTCAACACACTTGGGTTGACAATAATAATCACACTACGAAAAGAAAGACCTCCGCCCCCCACCAAAGAGATGGATCACACGTGTGAGTGTCCTATTTGTTACGAGGCGTTTGTTGAGAGCGACGATCTGGAAGCGGGTCATGGCAGCTGCAACGAACGCCTAGAAGTGCAAGGGTGTGGGCATGCTTTCTGTCGTAATTGTCTTGTTGACCACTGCAAGCATTCTATTACCTCCAGAGATATCCCCATTCGTTGTCCTGCCCATGGCTCCCATCAATGCCTTTCCTTTCTGGAAGAACATCAGGTCAAAGATCTACTCCAGCCGGTGGTTAATAGCGATGACCTCGACGACAAACATGTTGCTATGGTGAAATATGGGTCCATTAGCGAGGCCCTTCATTCCGATGGAAAAGATCCAGAATCGGGAGTTTCTCATTGGACGCAATTCCAACGTTTCATGGAAAAGTTACGCGATCCAACATTGATCCACTGCACTCGATGCGATGATTTGGTTTCGTCCCACCAAACTACTGGCAACTTGTTCCAACAAACTCATCCGAATGATATTCTTTGTCCACATTGTGGTCATAAATTCTGTGCGGTTCACGGCGATGCTCATCTGGAACAATCTTGCCAGGATTATAAACCTGGCCGCCACGATCGACAGGACATGAAATCGATCCAGGCCATTCGACGATTTACCAAACCCTGCAGTCATTGTGGTGTACCCATTCACAAAGAGAGTGGTTGTGACCATATTGTTTGTACCAGCTGCAAACATGACATGTGCTTTCGTTGTGGATCTCATGAATACTTGTCGGGGGAAATGGTCCGATCTTGCAGCAAATGCGATCAAACGTATATTGACCATCGATTTATTTGGAGATATCGGATGACCTTGTGTCTCACTCTTCCGCTCTATATTCCCATTTGTATTTTGCATGTCCTCGTCATGGGGGCTCTGGCCATTGCGACCTGTGGCTGTTTTTGTTGTATGTGTTGTGGCATCAAGGAGGTGGTGCCCGAGGAAAACAACAACAACAACAACAGCAACAACAACGAGTCGCAAACCAAGGGCCAAGCGACGATTATATTTCGACCCATGTTAGGTGTCACCACTGTGCTTGCCATGGTTTTTCTTCCCGTGGTAGATCTTGCCAATCAATGTGGTTTCCCATGTTGGTTGGACGTTCCGGGCATCACCAGTGCAGATACGTCATTCGATTCCGAAAGCGACGATGTCAGCGAGGTCGACATTCCAATAGAACGTGAGCAATAAGAAAGAAAGATGGGAGAAATGGTAGATGAACGCGATTAATTCAAAGGACTGTAAATTTACTTTGCAGAGGTATGGAGTGACTTGATCCGACGTAATGAGCTCGGAAAATTGGGAGGCTGGCAATATCAACCAAGAATCGATACGAGGAAGTTGATCAACATTGATGTAGATAAAGATTGTATGCGATGAACTAATCGATGGAAAATTCGATGCTAGAGAATCAAATAAATATCTATCCACTGGATGAAATTTAACAGTAAAATTGTGTGTAGTTGTGTTCAGTGACTTATCCTCAAGAAATCTTTGGCAGACTGCAGCGCTTGTGGAGGCAAAGACGTTAAGGCAAGTTAAACGATATTGATGCTCCAAACAAAAGATTCCAATCAAAGTATGGGTAGTTGATACTTGATCCAAGTTTAGACATTTAGGCGCGACGCGGCAATGGCATGGATTGTGTTTGTTGTCGCTGCCTGTTTTCGTTGAGACTTGGAACGGTTGCGAGTAGGAATAGATGAAATTGTGGAAGCATCTCCTCGCGACGATCCACATCGAAAACCCTCCAACATCCCATCCACTGCGTCCACGTATCGATCAAGTCCTGCGTCGACACCAGGCCTGATTCCCGCCCAGAGATCACCGAGGTAATCAATCGTGTCATCATCATCATCAGAAGTGGAATTCTCATGTAAACTTGCATCCTCACGAACTGCAGCAAATAGGTCGTTCGGTTCAATGTTCAGACGTTCCGCATGTTCTCGAAAGATCTTCATGGCGTCCCGAAAATCTTCGCCTTCTTGCATACGGATGGACTCACTTTCGCCACGCCAATCCACTTCATAATGGCGTGCAATCACAGCAGCTGATTCAATGATTTCATCCCAGGCTTCAGCCACTGAGGCTACCACAGTCATGTCAGCTTTCGTTTCGACGTCTTCAAATTCATTTTCAACGCTTTCTTCCTCTAAAGCGGAAGTAGTTTGGGAAATATCTTCTTGTTCATCATTCTTCTCGGGAGCGATTTCGAGCCTTCTCCTTGTAGTTCCAAAACTTCCATCAGAGTCCCCAAGGCGGGAATTTTCGTATGCCGACATACGATCCCTAGATTCCTGAAGACTCCAATGTCCAAAGGCGTCATAGATACTATCAAATAAGGACCTATCGCCGGAATCGTCATTGTCAACCTCGATTTTCTTGGTTTGGATTTTGCTGGAGCCTTTGTTGCCGGAAGTTTTGCTATTCATGGATTGTTCAGGCTTCCTAGATTTCTTTTGTTGAGTCGACAGTAGACGACTGGAAGGTTGCTTAGTTCCTGTTGATTTCGTTCGTCCTCGTTGGGATGCTTTATTTTTCAAGGTCTTTCGCTCCCCACGACTCATTCCACCCCACACGCTTGGGGATATAGATTCTTTTCTTGATGACTGTCGACTCGCTTCTTCTTCCTCTTGCTTCGCCTTCATTAACAGCTTGACCTTGACAGCTGTTCTAAGCTGAGACGAGGACATACTCGATGGCGGTCTTCTCTTCCCCGAAGAAGAACGAACGCTGGATGGTGCCTTTTTAGCACGAGCGCGGAACATGCCACGGGCCACTTCCATGATTCCTTTGGCTTTTTCGTTCTTGCTTCGGGTGGGGGCACGGCGAACCTCGTTTGATCGATTCGATGAATCGATGGAGCTAGCTTGAGCAGTTGAGTTATGACTATAGGAGACAAAGGAAGCGTAGGAATCCTTCGCGATGCTGCCTGGTCCTGACATTTCCCCTTGGTTGACTGATCCCTTGTCGAAAGTGGCCGCATAATCCTTCTGTGACGAGCGAAGACTTCGTGACTTGGCTGGACCAAAGTTATCAGATCGAAGAGAATGGATTTCCATAGTTTCGCCAGAGTACACATTGTGATTGACTACCTTGCTTTGTTTCCGTGATTGATGCCACGAGTTTTCTTCGGCAGGATCTCGTTGCGAGTCTGACGAATTCTGAGACTCGGTTTCCCCAGTGTCCCTGCTATCCAAGGCCTTGCCCGTTTCGTGCTTCTTTTTGTTTGTTGGCATCTTGTAGGATTCCTTCGCGCCACTGAAGGAGGAAGTTACAGATCGAAGCTTACTTCGAAAGGATTCATAGTCCAAGACGCTGCTCGAGTTGTCGCTCAGCGACACATGATCCGATGCATATTTATCCTTGTATTTGGACCCGGCGACAGTATCTTGAAATGTTGAATCCTGAGAGACAATAAAGGCATCGTCATACTCAGCTTTGTACAACCTCTCACCACGACGACCAGAGCGGGTTTGATGGACCATTGTAATCGATGCCTTCTTGGAAATGGTTGGGTTGTTCCTTGATTCAAGATCAATTCTTGGTCCAGCCCTTCTGGAAAGTGGTCCAAAACGTCGGGAAGGTTCTGAGGTCCCGCCGGACGTTTCTGAACGGAAAAATCAACGGGTAAAACCATGCTAGGGGTTGTACTTATTTTTCCGTTGAGATTCTCCGTAAGGTTTAATATAAGCGATTCAACGAACGAGACGATGGTGCTTAGAGACAGGCGAGCGGTGAGGAAATTTCCAGGATACAATTCGGCGAACACCGATCAAAACTTATTATAGCCATTTACGGCGCCTGTCCGGCGAGGTCGCAGCGGCCTGCGATCCACCCACTCACGAAATTATCAAGATGGTGCAACTGTCTTTTGTTTCATTTATTCTAGCCAAATACTATATACTACCAGTTTTCTTCCCCATCACTTCTCCTAATGCAGTCAAGACAGTAATAAGCGAGCTCGTACATAGGCTTGCACCGAGTCTGGGCAATCATCCAAGTTGTAGTCACGCCGTTCGACAACAGGAACAATAAATAAGCAAAAAACAGCTGTAAATCCTTGAACCGCGGCTCTTCCTTTGCGAAAGACATTTTGGTTTCCGGCCAGTGCTACCGGACCGATTTCTCCCCCCGCATAGAATCCCAAGCACGGCACATCTGGAAAGACCTTGGCAAATCGTGTAGCGTCCGCCATGACTTCTGGAATCAGCCCTCCTTGTTCGGGGCCTCGTCCACTACAGGAGAACATGATGGCTCCCAGGATTTCTTCACCCTGCGTTTGCTCTCGTAATTTGCGAACCATCAGGTCCATGTCCTCACAACAGGCTTGTCCACTCAAGTAAAAAAAATCAACTTCGGCACCATCCAAGGATGCCACTTGTGCTGCCGATCCATCCGTCATGACCATGAACGCATTGACCGTCTGGCAATAGGGACCAATCATGTGCAACTCGAACCCTTCCTCATTGGGTCGCTTGACACCAATAAACTCGGCTTCCCCCTCTGCCCGATTCAGCATCTCCATGGCTGTAATGGTACATCCCGTGTCTCGACGGGTTAATTCGTGGATCATATGAATAGGATCTAAATCATGACCTTGGAAAATGAAATCGGGATCATCGGGTCGACATAGACTGGCCCGTTTGACAACGTAGGGAGAAGAAGCTTGAGGTGTTCCATGTAATATACTCTTGACCCCTCTCGACACCATACTTCGAACCGGTACATCCCCACCTAGTGCGACGCCAAAGACACCATCATCAGCGTGCTCCAAAGTCATGTTTCGCGGACTTTGTTCCAGTTCCCAAATCCGTTTGACAAGATCAGATTTTTCCACCAAAGCATTGATCTCTTGTTGTGATCCTCCCAAAGAACGAATCAACGAGACTAATTGTCGAACGGTCATTCGTTGCAAGTCCGATTTGCTATGCTTGGCCCTGGTAACATACCCCTCACTACACATGCCACCAACAATGGCAATATCTGGAAAATTGGCTTGGGTATAGGAAACAAAGGACTCGACAAAGGAAAGACCGATACCCGACGCATAGACAATAATAGCCTTCCAATGGTCTGGACCCTTGCTTGCCAGCAGCTCTTGAAATTCCTGTACATCGTGATTAAAGTTTCTATAGAAACAAAAGGGTAGGATATCCGCGTTGGGGAAACTGGCAAACATGGCGGATGCATGGGAATGAGATTCGACCACACTGCCATCACCCCCCAAATTGACTTGGATACTATCTGCACATACTCCCAACACTACCGTAGTGGGTGGTACATTTTGGGACAAGGTTTCTTCCAAGGTACTGCGACTGGTATTAAAGGCCAAGACCAAATTGGGCGGCTGACGGAGCTGGCGCATGGGTTCCGAGGCAACCCAAGTTGCTGGTCGTTGTTGAAAGGTAGTTGGATCCCAACTGGATGCCGTGACAACCTCAGGACCACGCAAACGACGATATTCTTGAACCAAATAATAATATCGCCTCGCCGTCATGCAAAGTCGACTGCTGTCCAGAACATTGAGATATTCGACAATATTCAAGACGTTGTTGAAATCTAATTGATCCATCATATTTTAAAAATCTTGAATGGGATAATTGGAATGTAAGCGTTGCTCCCGTCCTGGAAGACTCTTGGGATGATGATAATGATGATGTGAATTCTCAATAGGACAGAAGATCCTTATCGTGGCCGCTTGGTCGTGCCGTCCTCGACAGATTCCGCGCATGTGACTGACTGACTACTTGCGGTATCGTGAAGCCTCAACAAGGTACAAGTACTCGTACCTTTGTATGCTTACCTTCGTACTCGAAACTCCAAGATCATCATCTCACGACACGCCACAAGAACAGAGACAACAGGTAGTGCACAAAGTGATTTGGTGGTGATCATCAAACGATCATGACGGACGCTACGAGTAATCCTCAGAGTGGACTGGATTGGGAGGATGTCTGCTTAGACCCCTATCATCATTCCTTGCAACAAGGGAAACTAGAAGGTCGAGAGGCGGGTGCCTTGGCAGGATTTCGTGATGGACAACGATTGGGACAAACCAAGGGTTTGGAATTTGGATTGGAAGTGGGATTTTATCAGGGAGTGATTACCGCGTTAAGCCAAAAAAAAGAGTGGAATGATCGGATACAACACAGTATGGACAAGGTTCAAGACGCCATCAATGATTTTCCTTGTCCCGATCAAGTCTTTGCAGCAACCAGCCGCACCAACAACAATACTGGGCAGCAGGCTGAAAATTCACTATCCAGTTGGATAAACACCAGCAGTAGCACGATGGGTGGGGGAGACGAGGATCATCATGATAGTGAAGATGCTGCTAAATTGGATATTCTGAACAAGTTACAGCGAATACGAGCTCGTTTCAAACTATTGACTGTGCAACTGGGCAAGCCACATTTTTCTCTGCAACATGCGCTAGAACCCAAGTCATCCTCATTTTCTGGTCAACAGTCGTCGTCGACCGATGAAGATGCCTGGTAAACACTGCAACCAACTACTGCGTCGCACTTTGTAATGCAACAAACGCATGGATGATACTGGTTTCAGGTAGACTTCATTCCTTGGGTGCTCTAGCATCCTACCAGGAGCCATGGGAAATCTCGAAAGAGAACAGCAACGTTCCACCACCATTCAATCGAGAAATCTGAAAAAAGATGCAGGTACTGTTGGATCTCCATGGTTCATGGCTGACAAACCCAGGACCTACTGATAGTATGGTCACGTGGGCAGACTTGAGGATTTTGCTCCCATTATGACAAACAATAGATCATGCCAGAAGAAACATAGGTCAAAAATAAGATTTATAATCATGGTATTTCTTCATAATGATCTCACAGTCAAGTAGGTACATGTACTATGTAAATAAAGATGTCATCATGATTGTAAACAAGCAGTCGCTCAACGCAATCGATGACTCAAATTGCGTCTAGTCACCACCATGCCAATGGCAATGCCGGCCACTGCGGCTGCCGTGAGTGGCAGCCATGGCTGCTGAATCGTGTCTTGTTGGGTCTTGTTGTCGGACGTAGTAGTAGTACTATTGCTGCTTCCTCCAAAGTAATACTTTTGATATTCAATTTGGGCACTTTTCAAGGCCCCTCGGACTCCCAAATCTTCCACCAAGACGGCAAAGAGAGGGACGTGTTCCAAGACTTGATTGACTCGTCCCTTGTCATGATAGGCCTTTAAAAAGGGTGAGTCTTGTCCTTCAATAAATCTCATATTCTTGGGAGTGAGGCCTCCCGTCACGTACAATCCACCAGTGGGAATAAACTTGACGGCTGCCGATCCAACTTCAGAACCATAGGCCCTGATGGATGACGAATCGACACAGTTTGGAAGTAGAGTTCACATAGATTCACCCATTGACCATACAAACAAAAAACTCGTGTGTCAGATGGAACTGTTAGAGAGCAAGTCAATCAATAACGGAACTTACCCGCACATGATCTTGAGGGCCTGTTCTCCCAAGGAACCGGGGACCGCATGAGCTTGGTCCGAAATTACCTTGCCTTGCATATCGCCCGCCTTTTCAAATTCGGCATGCATCTTCTTGTCCACTCGACGAGGAAATTCCTTGGTCAAGAATTCATAACAATTGGCCAGGCCCCGACCGGAAACGACACGCTCTATCGATACTCGGTGTTGATAGCCAAACTTGTCGCGCAAATATCGCCACAATTTGAATTCCAATTCATCGCGAGGGGCCCATTCCACATGACCTCCCTCGGAAGGAAAACAGGTATAAGTTCCTTCGGCATCAGGAGTCAAGTAACATTCTCCCAATCCAGTACCAGCGCCGACACAAACTTTGGGGCCAGTAGGATCGACCTTGGCATGGGCTCCTGGATTGAGTTCCTTGACTTCGTCAGGTGTCAATGTCAAACATCCATAGCCTTGAGCGACAAAGTCATTGATAATTTTACAAACTTTGATTTTGGATAGATATGGTTCATTTGGGACATGGACTTGGTCGGCAATGGCCGTACCATCAATGACAATATCATGTAAATTACTCATACTGACTTGATTATTCCGGACTGGACCAGCAATGGCCAAGGAGGAAATAATTTCCACTTGATCCAAGGGTGGCAACGATTCATTCGTTTCCCAACAATGTTTTAAAAAGGGTGCAATAATGTTCTTTTCAAAGACTCCATCAGACTTGCCACTCAGATGTTCTTGATTCCGATAGTACTTGACGACGAGGGGAAAATTGTCTTGGACACTGTAAAGTCCCATACGACTATTGGTGCCACCAATATCCCCAGTCAAAAGATATACCGTTGGTTTGGTCATGTTGGTTGTGGTTGGCCTTGGTGGTGAAAGTCGTTGCAATGAATCTGGCAATGCGGCGCGAGAGTCATGTTCGAAAAGAGAAAAGATACAGTTCTGGCAGCAGGCTTCGCCTCATTTGACTCGATGGATTGGTTGATTCATTTTAAGTATCCCAGATCATGTCAGGCAACATCCCTTGCTCATCTCTACCAAAGGATGGATTGTTTATATGTTTTTGATACTAATTACGACTACCCAATCCACTCCTCTCCTCTCCCTCTCTTATTCGTTTGCCACACTCACGTTCCTGTTAACTCGTAGTCGCATTTGCATTTGTTCCATCTTTTGGTTCCGACGGCGGCTTTGATTCCGAAGTAGTACTGGAACTGGTAGACTCGGCCTTACTGGTGGTGCTAGTAGTCGTACGACACTTTTCCAAACACTTCGTGGCAAAATAGAGAACATCTCGGTCTTGTCTTGTCTCGCTGGCTCGTTCTTTTTTGATTTGCTGCAGCAATGCATATTTGATGACACGACATTCTTCATCGCCAAATACATGAATGACCGTTCCCAGGACTTTACCGACATTGAGACGAACATTGGCAATCTTGTCTTCGGCTAGGGATAGGGTAACCTTGAGGAGTTCACGAAGGGGTGAATTCTTGCCTTCCGCATTGGCCTCTTCTTGTTTCCACCGACTTGGGCAAACGCCATTGAGGAGAATCACTTCGACCATCTTGAGGCCCAGTAGACGTTGGCGGTAATCGGAATGCTTGGAACAAACTTGAATGTGAGGAATGACCAGAGCGGTGATCCATTCACCACTAACGTCCTCTCCATGACTTCCTAAACTTCCACCTCCCAAACATAAACATTCCGCGGCGGTTCGGCGCACGGCATCAATGCGATCCCCCGTCAGTCGGACACACAATCGGGCAATCTCGGCTCGAGTTTCAAACCGACTGGTGCAACCAAGTAGGGCGGGAACAATTTCTACAGCACTTTGACGAACTCGCCATTGCTTACTATTCGCCAGCTCTGCAAGCGTTGGGAGTAGACGAAGGACCTGCTCTTCGGATAGGACCGGCATGAATACAGGGTCCTTCTTTTCCATACTCGTGTGTGATGTCATGGAAGCGATGGACACGGAATCGTCATCTTCGGTATTGTAGCGAGGACGGATCTCCCTCATCGCTCCACGCGATGCATTGGTAACAGCGCGAAGCGCGGAACTGGTGACCTCGGGATCAACATCATGAAGTAGCCTTTGAACCAAGGGGATGAGTCTCTCATCTACATGGCGCTTTTCATAGCGAATGCTCTGACGGCCGTCGGGGGACTCGGAAGCAGCACCCTCTGAACGTTGCAGCGCGACCAACAATGTCAACAATTCTCCTGCGCTCGTAGCCAAGGCGATTCTAACTGACGAACTCGCATCCTTTTGCAACTTGATCGAAGCAGGGACCAAGGCATCCAGGACACTCGATTCACCGGCAGGGATTACACCAGGTGGCGATGATGTGAGAACAACATCTGCCAGGCGAGGAACACATAAAACCGCCTCTGCACGAACTCGTTCATCCGAATCCGCCAACAAGGCAACTAACACATCAATAATGACACTCGACCAGTGATCTCCCAAAGCATCACATAAGCGATCGCATTGAGCAGCGACTGCCAATCTCACTTGGGGTGCGCGGTCCTCCGCCAAACGCGTGGCCACTGGTAAAAGCTTACACTGCAACAGATATACATCAGGAAAAATGGGATCATCCCGGCTTGGAAGACGCCGAAGATATCTACTTCCTTTGGTAGCATCTCCAAGGAAGGCATTGGGGAGATGGTCTGCAAGATGCCATGTCAAAGTCATCGCTGCAGAACGTAGTAGGGGCTCTGGATCGGTCATGGCCCTTTCGCACATTAAGACGAGCCACGGGACACATCGAGAATCAAACACTAACTCTGCAATCTCGTGCAGCACTGTCGCTGTCGACTTTCGAACAATCACTTCCACGTCGTGCAACGCCCGTGTGATGACACCCCTTAGCTGTTCGCCAAAGCCACGTGAACAATGATAAGAATATCCCAGAGAAATAAAAAGGATGCAAATAACCGTCCATCACAGCGCGATACATATCTTACCTGAAGCTGATGTGGAAAGTCCAAATGACTCCACAATACAGGCCCCAATGAGCATGCAGTAATTCTGGCACTAGTACTTCGACTGGCGGCCAAGCGGTGCACCACGGCAAGGAATCGATTTCCGGCATGGAGTCGATGGATATCCGTTCCTGAAACACTTGTCGCTTGTCCATATCGACGCTTGATTTCTTCCTCGTCAATATGTTCATGGGATGAAATACTTTCGCAACAAGTACTACGCATGATAGGACAGTTCAGAATGATAAGCTTCAACAAGCTTCCCGCGCTACCAAGGTCAGTGATTGGTGCCGCGCTTGCACCTTGGGTGGATGATGCCGACTCTTCATTGGCAAGCTTCATTTCCGTGTCGACATCCAAAATATCGCAAAGGCAGGCAATAACTTCTCCCCTGAGCAATGCGGCTGGGGGTGACGTTGGATCGGCCAAAAACGTTCGTGTTCGTTGCAGGACGTCACCGATTTGCAATAGAAGTTTTTCACCCGAATCCTCATTTATTGTATTTACTGGAGCTGCTCCCGGGATCATGGGCGATCCACGCCCAGCTCTTCCCCCTCGTCCACCACGTCCTCCTCGGCCCATGGGGCCACCTCGCATACCTGCGTTGGCATTGGCGGCAGCTTTGGCTCGTTGAATTTCGAATGGGTCCATACGCTTTTTTACAAAATCACAAAGAACCTTGGATACACTTTTCGCGGCTTCACTGTAGGCCTTGGCTGTATGGTGGTATTGTGAATGCGAGTATCGTCGCTCTTGTTGTCCGCCATCTCCGGCCATGTCCAGTAATCGTTGAGATTCTCTCTCTAGACCAACAATGAATAGGGTAAGGATCCAAATGAGCTTTTCACCCACGCGTAGAATAGGTTCATCCTTTTTCTGACGAGGATACATATTGGCAGCTTCAATCCATCGTCGTCGCACAATGCCAGTGTAAAATTCCACGTTCCTATCATGGGCCATGGGTTTGGCCGTGCCATCTCCGCCCTCGTGAGGAGGAGGTGTTGGGGGGGAAGGTTCTCCATCCACAATTTTTCCAAAACCAGATCCTCGAATCAGTCGTCCCATTTCTTCCCTGGCCGATCTCAAGGCATCATCCGAGATTTGTCGTAGGACCAACTGGAGGGGTCGTTGACTTTGTCGCAATTCATCGATCGTTTCAAAATGGGTCAAGTTTTTCGTCTCGACATTTCCTACCTTGACAATGAGCGAGCCGACTTGGGCTCCGGCCTTTTTGGCGGGTCCCCCCGCTAGGACAGTGCGGACGACGGTTCGTTCCAAAACATTTTCGACGGTCAAGCCCAACATTTCTCGTTCAATCAAGACGGTATATTCTCCATTCTTGCAAACAACATTTTCTTCATGACTATCTTCTTCATCCGTGGTTTTGCCACCTTTGCGTTTCTTGCCACCAAAAACATTGGTAAAGGTTTTCTTGTTAAAGGTCGGTCGTTTCATGCTAAACATGTTGGAGAACATGGACGCAGAAGCTCGTTCATCCTCCAACTCGTCCTTGTGTGAATGACTAAGGTTAGAATCCAAATCAGTTGTATCACTGGTACCATCGATCGATTCGGTCGTTGTTGTTGGATGTTCCTTGTTGTTCTCAGGCTCTTCCACAAAGCTATAATCCGAGTTGCAGGCCCGAAAGAACTCGAGGGTGGCATCCCCCGGTCGGGAAACACAGGGAGGCAAAAGATCCGGTACCACTTTGGGTGTCTCCATATCCTCCACTTCTGTATCGAGTAACGATGAGCTCGAATCTTCTTCAGACATTATGGGCAACATACCGGTAAGGCTATCATAGGCAATCTCAATTTTGCTCAACAACAAACCCACTCGGTCACATGCGTAGGAATTTTTCATGTTTTCAGTCTTCGTGTCATGTATATCCGAGAGGGAAACATTGAAATCGGTTTCATCCTCCCCCTGAGCCCGTAAGTATTCAAACAAAAGTAATTGTTGCAAAAATGCATCATTGTCTCCCTCGGCCAGCTTGTCTAGAATGGGAGATGTTCCACCGTCATTGCCAGCGATTGCTGATCGGAGCAAACTCTTGACAGACACCAAGTTGACAGATTGTACCTTGCGAGGCTCGGGACGGGCGGAGTTGACTGCCATGCCGTGCCCAGGACCGCCCACGCCCACGTTGGGACCACCACCACCACCACCGCGTCGTGCTTGATGTCGTTTGGCAATGTTACTCGCTTGCGCTTTGGCAATTTCTGCCGCTTCGGCAGGAGATCGATTACTAGCGCTGGCGGCTTGTGCCACTGCCGCTAGAGCCACGGCGGCTCGGGTGGCGTCTTCGGCTTCCAAGTCGGCCGCTGTACCTTCGGTATATCGTCGCTGATGTCCGGGGCGGCCACCAGGTGGTGGCGGTGGAGGAGATCTTCCATCAGGTTTTGATTTGTTGGGATGGGATCCTCGCCGTTGTGGTTGCTGCTGCTGTTGCTGAAGTTGTAGTGGATGTGGCTGGAGGTGTTGAAGTTGTTGCTGATGTTGCTGCAGTAATTGTAATTGTTGTTGCTGTTGCGTCATTCGTTGATTCGGTGGTGGCGATCCTACTGGATTCCTTCCTCTTGGTTGTCCCGGTTCAACTGATCGGCTTCGACCCGAGTCACTGGACAAAGGACTATCACCGGGAATACCGGGAATACCAGGATTGCTATTGGAAGGAATGCCAGGAGAAAACATTCGGTTGTTGGGAGCTGGTGCATGCATTCTTCCCCGGGACGAAGGTCTTTCGGGAGTCCGTCGGGCCGACTGTCCAGGGGATACTTTTGGCGTGGTTGGCTTTGGCTGATTTGACATTGAGTCACTCGAAACGTAATGGGATGTACAATGCCTGGAAGTCTTGGTAGTGGATCCCCGTCGACTACCGTCACGATACGCTCAGAGCGAGTTCCGGCACGATCAATCCAACAAGATCCAATCCAACTCCTTTGCTACACTCTTGGCGTGGATACTGTCCACTCTCCTCCTCCTTGAGATAGCTACCTTGATAGTGTAGAGTCCTTGTCTCTTTTAAAAAGCCAAATTAGCCGCGTTTGCATAGCATCCGCTGGATGATCGTCCCCCCCCAAAAGAGCCAACCAGGAAAACACCGAAAGGATAGCAGCTCAATCCAAACCAATGCCAAGCGCCCAACCACCAAACTTTTTCACAAGATAACCCAGAGGGTAGCGTGCTGAGATTGTATCAATGGGGACGATGCCAAGGTGCAAAGAGCAGTTGATTTTGCCTTGTCCCTGTCACTAGTACTGATAATGACTAACTGTACCATACCGGCAGAGTGACAGTTGACGACCAGGCATGCACCGGTAGCCGGTAGGCACTATTGGGGGATGATTTGAGTGAATGCGTTCGCAATAACTGACTTTCGCAGCAACGGGCCAGAGTAGGATCCTCGGGGTTGGCTGGCGCGTCCATGTTGGGGTGCGCGTTGCTCTCCTGTAGGTACCGTACCAGGTACCTGTCCCCCGTACCTGGCAATATGGCTTGCGCAATGCTGGTCACGCCATCAACCACGTACCAGCTACAGACTGGACGTGACTGGTATGGCTCCACAGTGCTGTTGCATGCGCTGCCTTCCATTGTGTTTCGCTGAATCCACCACCACCAGACTCGAACGGGGAATCCCATAGACTCGGCTTATTTCGTGATAGCAACGAAATCATCAACGCACATCGTCGAATCATTACATACATTTCAACACAACAAAAATGGTACGTTAGAGACCAAAAGTGAATCGTCCATTGCGAGATTACAATATCCGCCCCTTGCAACCATCACAATCGGCAACTTCCCATGGACCATTGTGCCGTTAGCATTCCGTGACTCGCCTCCGCTCCAAAGTCCCGCTTCATTCGAAATTCCACCCATCACGTACATGTCAACGTAGATTCGGTACTGTGGAGGAATTCCCCTCGTGTCAATTTTTTCTCCGCGCGTCACTGGCCAAAAAAAACTATCCACTGCCCCGCTTGTCACTCACCGACTTTTGCCATGCTTGTCCACTCTTTACTCTCTAGGCTTCACAAGATGTACCAGAATTCAAGCTCATTCTAGTGGGTGATGGAGGTGTTGGCAAGACTACCTTTGTCAAGAGACACTTGACAGGAGAGTTCGAGAAGAAATACGTCGCTACTTTGGGTGTCGAAGTGCACCCTTTGCTTTTCCACACCAACCGTGGTCCCATCAAGTTCAATGTATGGGACACTGCCGGACAAGAGGTAAGACAAAATTTTGGGACATGTTCGAATGCTCTTATCTTTCCTTGACAAAACTCATCCGAGCCATACTTTTTGCATCGATTCTTTTGCCCACGTTAGAAATTCGGTGGATTGCGTGATGGTTACTACATCCAAGGACAATGCGCCATTATCATGTTTGATGTTACCTCACGTATCACTTACAAAAATGTTCCCAACTGGCATCGTGACTTGACTCGAGTGTGTGAAAACATCCCAATCGTTTTGTGTGGAAATAAGGTGGAAATTAAGGACAGAAAGGTCAAGGCCAAGCAAATCACTTTCCATCGCAAGAAGAATTTACAATACTATGATATCTCCGCAAAGTCCAACTACAACTTTGAAAAGCCCTTCCTATGGCTGGCCCGTAAGCTTTCCGGTGATAACAACCTCCAATTCGTTGAAGCACCTGCGTTGCAGCCTCCAGAGTTCACCTTGGATGAACAAACCAAGGCCCGCTATGAGCAAGAAATCGCCGCCGCAGCGGCTCAACCCCTTCCAGAAGATGACGATGATGATCTCTAAACCAAAATACACCTTCTCTTCGTGGTTTACATGTCATGTGCTTGAGAGCACACGATGGAATACGCGGAGATAAAAACCCTGTGTGGAGATTGGGACCCTGTACAATGGCACCAAGCTGGCATATTTCCAAAGGGGCTTGGTGTTGTTGTTCGCAATGGGCAGTAGTAGGATTGGGGTCTCGGAGAAGGAGTGAGAGCGAGGACGTCACTACAGGTTTGGCAGCAGGATACATGGAATTTTTGCTACTACCTTGGAGTAACATATAATAACGTATTTTTACACCATTGCAGCACTCTGTGCGACTTTTTCTCAACCAGTTGTGCGTTTGGGGGATAGTGGCATTGCTTTCTACACGCCAGAGGAATCAGTTTTGGTATTCTCGTCTAGAATAGATTTCGATTACCATGAATCAACTACCAGGGCAAGAACAACAAGAAAACAAGTGGTGAGACATTTTCATATTTTTGCCATTTTCCCAACATTCTTGGGTGCTACAAGTACCCTGGACATGTATGGTAGACATATCATCCATCATTTTGCATTGGATTGTTCGTACCTGCCATACCACTCGACTTGCCAATAACGTCACCAAGACAGCCCATACCGATGACAAGACGACACGTTCGGTTGGTAATGGTTTGCCATAGTCATACAACTCTCGTCGCCCTAATCCTTCCAAATACTTTTGTTCGGCCCAATCATCTGTATAGCGTATATTGTTGTATTTTGGTTAGAAAATCCATACAATATCCACGATCATATTATGAAAATAATGACATGTAAATTCCGCACAACCACCATGACAGAAAAGGACACCAAAAGTTAATGTGAGGAGACACAATACAAACACCAACACACATCATCCACAAACTGATAGTTTGTACGTACCCGCCGATGCTAAAAAGGCATCTGCATTCCTTGTGCGGACATGAGAGCATTGTCCTTGTAATCTTTCATGTATTTCCATACATATTGTTCATAACTTTTCCCATTGGTGATCCTTCGCAGGAAGGATACTGGTCCCGCTCGTAGCAAGGTATAGGTTGATGGATAAAATTGATTGACATTGATCCCCGGATGCGGTGGATCCAGACCGGATCCCGGAGGAACATCCAATGTTGGTAAATCTTCTCGTTGGGGTGGTACTGATGCGTTCTTGTTGACGTTGCTTCTTCTGCTAGTATTGTCACGGGTTGTTGTTACTCTTGGTGTTGCCACTTTGCGATTGGCCAATCCATCGACCAGGTTGGTAGCGGTGGCGAGAAACCAACCTACCATCAACCATTTCCAATGAATAGTCCACATATTATTCCTCGTTTACCTCCTTCTTGATCCAATGGGCACGTTTTGGTGGTTATTGTAACAATTTGTTTTCTACGACCAGTTTTATTCCAACAATAGTCAGCAATTCACGTCAAGAAGAATATCATGGAGAATTTTGAATTTTTCGATCTTTATTTTCCTTGGCACGTCGGACAACGGACACACGAAAATGACGTCATCGATCATTCGCATGCGCACAACACGACAGCTAGAGTGCCTATTCAATAGTCCACTACTACTAGTGGTTAGTAATGCACAACAGGAGGAAGCTAATTTGAACTGACTTCACAATCTGGCTGTACGATTCTCTACTTTGTAGAGGGATACCAAGCAAAGCCGTGATTCTAATTTGCTAGGCTGAATTCCTTGGAACTATTCGCTGATGTCTATGGAGACAAGCTGCTAGTAGGCATTATCCATACGATAGTCATGAGAAAGTCAGGTCCCTACATGATAAACCTAAGGAGCTGACATCCAGGAGTTGCACAACGCCTGGGTTCCACCACCTCGGGAAACAAAAGATTCTATAATAGACTGTGGCTGTGTTTAGAATCCTTCAGGTAGGCCAGGGACGGATCCCTAATTGACACCGAGAATAAAACAGGAGCTTTCCATGAGAACATAGCAGGTAGAGAATATGAGTCAAATATTGACCATAAGTGGAACTTACCGGGATGAAATAGTTTGCCACGAATGAAGCAATTCCAATCATAGCCAAACGCCCATTCTTCAACTCCTTCACAGCAATGTCTTCTCTAGCTGACTTGTCCAATTTGCCCCATTGCTTGGCCCAGTCGATGGCGGCGTCCTTGTCTACCTCACCAGTGTACGACTTGCCCTCAAGCTCAGCTCGGTACTTGACAGCCTCGATGGTTCCGCAGAAAATAAGAAATTGGGCCCACCATTGAGGATCTGCCTTGGAGGCAGCAAGGACAGGATCGACGGTATCGATCGGTCCAGCAAAAGTTCCAACAATCTTGGGGAACACCCAACCGACAGTGGCCAACATGGCCGAACGACCGTTGGAGAGCTCTCCCTTTCGTAGCCAATCAACTGGAGCCTGTTCCGCCAAATTAAGAGGATCGAACTGCAATCGAATGGAAACCGTTTCTCGTTAGCATGCGATCCATAACTCCTGTTTCGCGTCCAATTTCTCAACTAGATCTTACTTACAAGCTTTCCTGCGGTTTCAGGTCCAACTCCACGAACACCATCCAATTCACCGGCGTTCAATTGCGAACTTGCTCGGGAAGGTTGGCTTACAGGTGCGAAAGCACTAGCTCCGGCAATAGCGGTCAGAAACAAGGCGATCTTCATGGTCAACAGTCTATTCAAGGAGTGAAATTACTGAGGAGGACACATAGGTTTCGTCATCCAGCTTTGGTACAAGGATCGCGCAGTGGGGAAACTCAACGGAATCTGGAATCCCAGTTTTCATGGTTTTCATTTGTCAACGCATTGGTTGAAAACGCCGGCCACTCCCGGTAGGGTGTCACTTTTACTTGTCACCTTGTCAGTTTATATTTTTCCTTGGCACATGAGACGAAATTCGATTTCGACAAGAACATTCGTATTTCGTCACAAGGTGAATTGTGTGAAACAACGCTGGCCAAACACATCACGCGGTGTCAAGGTGAATAATCCAAGATTCATCAGACAATTCTTTCGCCAGCCCTGTGAAGTGTAACTAGCTTTGCACTTCCTAACTACCGAGCCATCGTCATCATTATTGATCGTGAATCCTGATTCTTAAAAAAGTCGGCATTGACGTGAAAAGGAAACCGTTTGCGTACATTTCTTTGGACGTCAGACATTCGGAATAATAATGGAGATCCTAATCGAGATTCCTCCATGGGCAGTCACGGCTTGGGAGGCAGTTCGGTCACGTGGAGAGTTTGCTCACTTTGTGATTATCAAGTATGCTAACTCGATCTGGGATTTTGTCTGTTACCAACGAAATGCATTTTGGCTCGTGTTGAGCATGGTTATTTTCTGGCCACTATGGGTATATTTTGCTGTCGCAGTGACGACGGCATCCACTTGGATCTTTTGGTTGGTTGCATCCATTTGCCTGGGAATATTGCAAGTCGTCTACGTTTCCTACCAATTCGTCATGATAGCTGCCGATGTCATGGTGCTGACATTCCTCAAAACATATCAGGTTGTTACACGCTCCAGAGTCATTCAGACAATTTTCTTTTTCAGCAAGAGGATCCGCAATTCGCGATTACGAACGTCAAGGCGTCGAAAATGGAGACAGGATTGCGAAGGCGCCCAAAATTATTCGGATTTTCTGCGCATTGGAGTACTCGAGCCCAAGGGACCCGAGCCTGTGGACACTGCACTTGACCCCGCACCATTGTTGACGAGGAGGAGCTACAGTAGTAGATCCATGAACAATCTTCACAAACTCCAAACTCTTCACGAAGAAACCGAAGGCTCCGGCTCGCCCTCTTCGTCGCCGCCACGTAAACCACTTTTGAGGAGTTTATCGTCTGGGAACAAACACGATTCTCCTTGGAAGTCCTCGTTGACGGATGAAGAAATTGATCCTGTGATCATCAAAGACTTGGGACCGTTGACGGCACAGGTCTTGCTTTCAACCACAGAACGACTGCGAGAAGCCAGGAAGGCCTACTTGTCGACCGGAGAGTCCAACCTTGCATTGTTGCTCTCTGGTGTCGTGAAACGAAATCACTTAACGTTGGAAGACTTGCTGGTCAATAATGCCCGCTCAGTAGCGTACAATGGCCAACAAGAGTTCTCGGCAAACTCTCGAAAGGCCATTGCAAGTTACTATGATGCAGTGTCCAAAGGGTTGGAGACTTTGGCTGAAGCACCAACGTCGTCGACCTCGTCGATTCATGCCTTGGTCCAACTGAAGGAACGGGTAATGTTAGTCAGAAAGATGAAGCAAAACATGGGACGAACAGCATTGATGCTATCTGGAGGTGGTGCGCAAGCCATGTACCACCTTGGGACCATTCGGGCGCTCATAGATTCCGATTTGTACGACGACATTCATGTGATTTCGGGCACATCAGGAGGGTCCATTACTGCAGCAAGTTGTGCCATGTTCACTGCACAAGAACTATACGAAAAGATTTGCGTTCGAACCGTGTCTACTGACTACGGTCTTAACGGAGAGATGAAAAAGAAAAATATTCGATGGTTCCCAGCCATTATGGACATGGGGGCCTATTGGTTGAAGCATCGACTGCTGGTCGATAGCGAGGTAAGCCTTTTTGGGTTAGGTACTGCAGCAAGCACAACAGACATTGAGCGCTAACCACAAGAATCCGTATACAGTACTTCTACAGGACGTGCGAATTCTATTTTGGAACGACAACGTTTGAAGAAGCATTCGAGAAAACAGGAAAGCATGTTTGTATCACTGTCTCTGCCAGCCGTGCTAGTGGAGGAACAGCGCAGCGTCTCTTGCTTAATCACATCTCTACACCCCATGTCACCTTGGCAAGTGCCGTCGCCGCTTCTTGTGCCCTTCCTGGAGTCATGAAACCAGCCAAACTGCAAACAAAAAACAGCACAGGAGAGATGGAACCCTTTGAAGTTGACGGCGTAGAATGGATCGATGGCTCTGTTCAGGCCGATTTGCCTTTCCAAAGAATCTCAACACTGTTCAACGTTTCCAACTACATTGTTTCTCAGACCAACTTTCACGTGGTGCCTTTCTTGAACAAGGAATACCATCCGAATAACCACAGTACCTACTGGAAGCTGTTTCAAACAATCGAATGGGACATTCGCAATCGATGTCTCAAATTGAGCAAATTGGGTCTTTTCCCTCGCATATTCGGACAAGACATTAGCAAGGTATTCAAGCAAAAGTATCACGGTAACTTGACCTTAGTCCCTCGCTTTACAACAGCGCAAACATTTGGCCTCAAGGCGCTCGTGAATCCTTCTGTCAAGGAAATGGATGGATACTTAAAATATGGACAGCTCGCGGCCTGGCCATATCTCGGGTGAGTCATTTTGCATGTTTTCTTTTGTCAACGTTGTTGCGCATCGTCTAATCATTTGAGTACAGTGTCATAAGGGACATGATTCGAATAGAGAAAGCCCTTGACGAGTGCCTAGAGAAACTGAAGGGTAGACTCAACAATGATTTTCAGGATGACTTTGATGATCTGGACTCGATAGCATCAGGAGGACTTGGATCAACTAGCGCCAGTATCAACACTCGAGTTGTCCGATTCTCCGTGGAGGAGCGTAGATTTGAAAAGTTACAAGCAGAAAACTCCCAGTTAGAAGAGGACAATGCCCGATTGCGCCAAGAAGTTATAGAGTTGAAGCGAAGGTTGCTTGGTGAAGACGAATCAGAGGAAAAGAAGCGAGAGGATAAGGACCTGTCACCGGCTGGTCGCCTTCTAGGACTATCGGAACGCGATGTTTGGAGCCTGGTCAAGTCTAATAGTCATGCCCCCGACCAGGATAGTAAATCTCGAAATAACACGTAAATGCTATAATTGGGTTGTGCTAGATTGTAGATTCCATATCATCTAGCAGTACCTGGTACCTGGTACACATCACTGTCTGCTATGGGGCAGGGACTAATTAATTGCACACGAAATGCGAAATCCTACGAGTCGCAAAATAAATGATGGGTTCTGACGCCAGTTGCAGGGCCGACATTCCTTGCTGTAAGTGTTAAATAAAATTACTCTTTCTAGGTTTATGTTGTATCCCGTGATTCGGAATGTGCAGCTGCACCATCATGCAGGACCTTCAGGCTTGTCATGTCATGAAATTCGCCTTCTTGCGATGGGCGACGAAAGTCTCAATAATTCGTCAACATGATTGGGTCATCGTCAGCTGGTTGAAATCTGCTCGATTGACGTGGTTCCTTTCACCACCATATTGAAGAAAAAAGTTGCAGTCTTCGTTGATCGGGCGCTTAATTAATTGTACTTCTGGTCTGCTGTCTGTTATTAATTCATAGAAGGGAGCAGATGGCACCACCATATTCGACCCACACCTTGTCATCAACGTCATCGTCTATGAACACAGCTCATGGTTGTTGTCCCAGAACAGTACAAATTTTACATGTAATTGGCGTAGGCGCCACCGAGCGCATGCACAAAAACGCATCGCCATCGTTAGTAGCATATACTTGCTCACATATATATCGCAGTCAAGTTTGTGTAATATCAAAACTTTCTCACCAGATACTCACTTGAAGACTGTTGACCATGAAAGGAAATCAGGGACTGGAAGCTTTAGCGGCGTTGTGTGGTGGTCAATCAGATGCCCCAACTGAAGGAGGGACATCGGCAATGGGATCCGCACAATCCGTAGCATCAGCGGGAAGTGCGGGCGGTCCCAATGGTGGCTTACACCAACGGCAAGCCGCACAACAAGAACTATTGCACCAAACATCGCAGAGACAGACACCGATAATATCCCAGCAGTCTCCTCTACACAATCTGTCGCAGCAGCAATGGCAGCAAGCGTTGGCCGCGGCCGCTGCACTACAAAGCAACGGGGTCACGCCATCACTGGCCCAAAATTTGCTGCTTTCAGGGCTTTCATCATCAGGATTGGGAGAACAAGCATACTCGGCCATGCAACAATTCGCTTTCCAGCAATATGTACAGGCTCAGGCGAAGGTATCCGCGGCTCAGCAGGCGGCAATAGCTCAAAGTTTGACCGCTTACAATGATCCCGGTCATCAGGCCTTGCTCATGGCATTGTCGTCTGGAAAGGCGCAACAACTCCAACAGCCAAGAGGTGAGTTTTGTTTTACTGTTGGCATCTTGACTGAATTGAGGCTAGTTAGGGCACATTTCCCATTTCAAGGCAGCTCTTCGGCTATCGTGTGGGTCCAAGGACTTTCCTTGTCCCTCTGTCCGAAAACCCTTTTGACCGATTGTCTGTCGATTGTTGGTGATTTCCCTACATGTTTTTCACTCTTGACGTGGAAGCGCGATGTTGACGCATCGCTTTCGCGCATTTCTATTGGCCAGTTGGCGTGTCTAGTGTTCTTCAAGTGTTCGCATTCCTAAGTGTCTCACGCCTGCTGTTTTCCATTTCTGTTTAACACTCAGGATACGAATCCGGGTCCCCGAGTCATCCCCAACAGCAGGTACTACCAGCTGCTGGCACCACTTCCGCAACTACCGGTACTGGGAGCAGTAACGAGCCTTCAGTCTCAGCTGCACCTGTACCTGTACCGTCACCAGCTGTAACAAGCATGAAACCTCCACCTCCTCATTCGACTCAAGATCTTCGTGCTTTATCTAGCTCGGCTACCACAAAGAACCAAAGAAAGGCACACCAATCAATCGCCCCCATGCCTGTTAATCAAGTTCATTCAGATTCGGACACTCTAGGATATCATTCTTCTGATGATAGAAAGCAACAGAAGAGGGCGGCGAATAGAAAGTCTGCACAACTCAGTCGCAAACGAAAGAAGCAGTTTATCGAAGAATTGAAGGATGAGAATGATGAGTTGCGTCGGAAAGAGCAGATCCTTCGCTCAATACCTGATCTTATTGTTGTTTTTGACTCATCCGGCAAGCTTTCGTTTGTTTCACAATCAGTCTCTCATTTCTTAGATATTCCGGCCGAGAAATTGGAGGGAACTTCGTTTTGGGATCGCATGTGTAATGACAGCGTTCGGTTGCTCAAGGCTGCATTCATGGATTCTCTTGCCGCCCGAAAGCCAGACTCGGAATCCGCCCCGCTCGGTTCCGGTGTATGGGAACTTCGCCTATTGGACAAGGATTCAAAGTATTTGGTTGTTACATTGAATGGAGTCGTGCACTTCACCGGTGATGCACCGGAATGTATTTGTTGCATTCGACCCCGAGATCAAAAATCAATAAAAGAGCTTCCCAAAGAGCGAAAGAGCAAGTCCCACAAATCACATGGCCGTCTGGTTTCGAGTAGTGATGGTTCTAGAACATCGGATGGTAGTACTGTCAGTGATGAACAGCACCCACGAATTCGAGTGAACCCCTCTCAAAGTGTTGTCAGCGGTGATATCTTGACCGAAGATATTTCTGCAGACAACTCCGCTGAGGACGACTCCAGTCCTCAGGAAGACAGCCTTCTCCGGATGAAAGTTAGACGAGCCTCCAATGATGATCATGTTGCCAATGGGAGATCAATACGCATTAGCGATGGTGACATTGGTGACAGCGGTGGTGAAGTCAGCGAAAGCAGCGCGAGCGATGATGGGATTGGCTCTAGCTAGGATGATCCATGGAGCATAATGTAGGAATTCCTCCTGTGATTGTTGGGAGGGTAAAGAGTGCATTTTGACTTTTTGACAGCAACTGAATGTGAGCTGGGTAGACTTCACATCTTTTTCATTAACAGTAATAACAGCTGCTTGTAAATACTTCTAACGTTAGTACTAACTTATCGCAAGTTGTTGTGCTGACAAGTGAGTACCTGTTACCCTCGAGCTTATTACGTGAAAGTCTATCCACGTACCAGGTACACGGCTTCTACCAATCCCGTACAAGTACCAGGTAAAAGTCGCAAGCCGAAAAATCCATACTGGTACAACGTGTGCAAGTTCACAATACACTCGTAAAAACTTTAGTATCAAACGGGTATTGTTGTCCATCACAAGAGATAGATGAGGCTATCTATCTTGTATGCAACAAAATGAAATGTCTGGGATACTTCTTGTTTCTTGCCATTTTTCTTCTTGGTCTTTCATTTGCGAATGAAGAAGAACGAGGAAGAGGAACGGAAAAGACTTTGGAATCATGGCAGAATTGTAATCTTTTCTTGGCTCCGAGCTCTACAGGTTGGGGAGTCTTTGCGGCACGTGACTATAGAGAGGGAGAATTTGTCGATGCCG